>CM046839.1:5168540-5436357 GCA_025618425.1 Heliocidaris tuberculata
GACAAAGAAAAAAATACTACGATTTTGACCTACGAACATGCAACTGTGGTTTACGCCAGTAATCTGACAGCACTCACAGCAGGTATATGTACAAAGTAAAACAAAATACTAGTACAGTAGTTACAATGCTTAATGCTGCAGCTACAGTACAGTGTGTAGATACATGATATTTTTACTGTTTACATGTAACTATAACTTATAAGCCCTGAAAACCGACTAGTTTTTGTCCCTGAACTCCCATGGCAAGGTGTCAGGCGATAAAATTTCCACCACTAAAAAGTCCCTGGTGACAACCCTGCTGCTCATGTTAAATGATGATTGCTTGACTTGTAGTCACAGAACAACGAGCGTTGTTGTGTTGGGCTCTTGTGAACCCTCGTCGTTGTTTCATTAACACTAAGTTTCGCTAACTTAAAGTTTTGTCCCGTATGAACGTAGAACTGTTAACTGCTATTTTAAGGGAAATGATAGGAGAACTTCCTGCTGTCACCCTGTAATTGGAGTAGCAGCTGTTACATGTATGCATGTTTTCATGATTTTCCACATTAGAAAAAATGTAACACATAAAAACAATACGTAGTGCATAGATTATTGTTGTAGTGGAAATCTGTTCAAAATGTAAAACAGTGACATTCCCACAGGCTTTCTGAGGATACATGTACATGTAGTCTGATAATGGGGTTGAATGTACATGTACATACATGTACATGTAATGTCAGCCATTTATAACCATCACCAATCTAGATGACCTTTTAGACACTTGTACATGTACATGTATCCCAAGCCTGAGGGAAGTACATGCATTAGGATCAAAATCTGTGTAGAATATAGAAAAAAAAATCTAACATTTGTTTAAATCATTTAGTTTGCAGTGCATGTTGATGACAGTGGAAAAGGCGTATTCACTGTGTACATTGCAACAAATTACATGATCAATACATTACATGCTAAGACTAAAGCACAGATTTCAAAATGCTCTCAGTCAAGCAAACTAAAATATGCTCTCATTCTCCTCACATTTAGTTTTTGGGAGGAAAACTTTACCCACTGGTTAAACTTAGCTAACTTTTGTCCACAGTAAGCTTACATGTACATGTTATTCTTGCATCCCACGGCTAAGACAACATGTGAGAAATGGTACTGCGTGATATGAATTGTGCCTCAAAACGAGCAGGGTTTATCTTATATTCCCGTAAATGCTAATATTTACTTTTGTAGTCTTGAACAATAGGAAGTTGATTTCATGTTGTACATGTACATGTAGTCTCCTTTTTCATCTGGGGAATTAGTTTGGATGTTGTTAGTGCATACATGTACAAATTCTGTACATGTACAGTTTATTTCTGCTAATGGAATAAACTTTTACACATTCTTGTAGACTGTTAGTGCATACATGTACAAATTCTGTACATGTACAGTTTATTTCTGCTAATGGAATAAACTTTTACACATTCTTGTAGACAATGTAGCTTTCATGTGCATGTGCAGATGCTTTCTAAGTAGAAAGAAAAGAAAAAATCTTAGTACTACCTGTACATGTAGTGCAACACTACTTTAGCATATTATTCCAGAGTAATTATTTATTCCATAACTTCTGTTCACAGAATTAATACCTTTTCTTGACATGGAAATAATAACTACTGTGATTCATAACTTCAATGTCTACCATCTTCCATGTTCCTGCACATTATTCTGTTGGTGTTTTTTGCACATCTGCATTTAAAATTTGGTTAAACCTGTGATTGCAGTGGCATCTCTATCGTTTTTATCTTCTTTTAGGATGAACTAGATGCTAATTTCTCTCAAATGGTGAGTTGTGTGTTTTGTTGTGTTTATTTATTGATTTTGTTTTTATTTCAATTGACTATTTTGATCATATTTAATATTTACATTGTGTGGATATGTCCACTGTATTACATGTAACAAATGTGTGGATCATATTGTATGGATTTTCAGAGCACTGGGAATTGATGACAATAAAGTGCTTCACTTGTCCACACTTTTAGTTCCTTGTACCCTATTGTTTACAATTGTGACAACTTAACCAATTCAATTTTAATTTATGTACATATTGAGTGACTAGTGAATAGTTGCAATACCATTTTTTTTAGTTAAAAAAATAAAATAACTTCACAGTCAAGGAGTTATCTTCTGTGATAACTCCTTGGTCTGATTCATTGTGATTGATACTGTGCATGTTTAATATGTGAAGACTAGGAATGATTGTTGGGAACCATAACAAAGGCTATTTTACATAACAAAGTGACCACTCCTGGAATCTGAGCCAGAGAGTTTCTTTTTTCAAAATACTGTATTTGTGTGTCTTTCATCCTTTGCTATCCCTCTACTATTATGTTAGCCAAAGATGCTGCAACTCTCACACATATGATTATATAAAATGCCTTTCACTCTAAAAATGCTGGGTGTACATACCCAGGACATTGCAGCTTTTTACACTCTGCCCAGTGTGCCTGCTTTTCTTTCTTTAATAACTCATTCTTTATGTTGAGTTCACGTCAGAAACATTACATAAAATATCGAAAAGATTTCTGATCATCGCAAAATACGTTGGGAATGACTTATTGATTTTAAATGTGAATGTATTTGCTAACAATATGATGAAATATATGTTCACAGAATGGAAACTTTGGCCTTCACAGCGAATCAATGACTTAAACAGCTAATTAGATTTGCTGTAGGATTTAAAATCAAATGCAATAATGTGCCTGATATTTTGTTTTCTTTATATCACTTCATGTACACAGAATCTGAGTCGTTACTCTCCATTGCCACCCCCATCCAACCAGCCAAGCACTATCAACATTGAGCCTCAAGACCCTACCTATGAAGCAATGAACGTTGAGGAGAAGAACTTTGTGAATACTATCGTTAGCATGGGATTCCCCAAGGGAAGGACTGCGAGAGCTGTTAAGAACATTGGCAGTGATGACAGACAGGTAGGTTGATAGAATCAGTGATCATAGAGGAGTTCTAAGGTCTCTGTGAACACTGTCATTAGCATGGGATTCCCTAAAGATAGGACTGCAAAAGCTGTGAAGAATATTGGCAGTGATGACCGAGAGGTACGTTAATGGAAGTTGATAAACAAGAGTAGTGACAGGTGTCTTTTTGAAAACTGTTGTTGACATAGGTTCCAGAAGGGAAAGACTCCAAGATCTGTCAGGAACATTGGCAGTGATGATGGACAGGTAGGTTAATGGAAGTTAGTGAACAATGAGTACATTATTTTAAGAAATTTGTTAACATTATCATTACACCATCATTAGCATGGGATTCCCTAAGGGAAGGACTGCAAGAGCTTTTTAAGAACATTGCCGGTGATGACAGACATGTAGGTCAATGGACGTTGGTGAACAGAGTAGTTACACTGTATATGAGCTATTGTGAATTGTTAGTATGGGATTCCCTATGGGCAGGATTGCTAGGGCTGTCAAGAATGTCAACAGTAATGACAAACAGGTACAGATCAATAAAAGTTTTGAATGTTAAGAGAACAAGAAATTAGGCAATGATGAATATTGAGGTAAGATTGTAGAAGCAGTGAACATAGAGGCGAAGAACTATGTGAACACTAGAAGCAGTCAACATAGAGGAGAAGAACTATGAACACTATCGTATGCAAGGCATTCCCTAAGTGAAGAACAGCTAGAGTCTGTCATGTAGTGATGACACACAGGTAGGTCAATGGAATCAACAAATAAGAGGAGTTTAACAAGTTTGTGAACACTCATTGGCAAGGGATCCTGCAAGGGTAGGACAGCTAGAACCGTCAAGAACATTATGTAGTGATGACGGACACGGAGGACAATAGAAGCAGTGGATGTAGACATAGGCTTCATGAACATCATCCTGTGCATAGTTTCCATTAAATATAGGCAGTGATGACCGACTGGTACATGTACATGTAGGTGCATAGGGAGTGATCGGACATTTGCTCTGGACAGGCTTTATTTCCTCAAAGATATACATTTACATTTATGGTTTAGGTTTTGGATTAGTATTTAGTAATTGCAGGGTTCGACATTAACGATAGCCCGCTAGCCAATGGCTAGTAAAAATCACGGCGGACTAGCCAAAATCTGAAGTTTCTAGTCCGTGTGGCTAGCCAAAATATCACTCTAGTGTCGCACAAAGCGATGCTCATTGTCGACACATCCGACAATGATTCAAATTCAAACAATTAATAATCAGTGATTGATAATATGCTCTACATGTAAAGTATAAATATGTCAGATTTGTTTCATCTTAAAGTCTATAAAATCCGCGCAAGCATGCGTTCGCTGTCGACTCACACCACTGATATTTCAGCTTGCCAAGCTGTAGAAGCGAGCACGAGAGCTAGCTACAATGTAGCACGAGAGAGGTACCTAGATGTAGCTATTGTGTGTGTTTGCACGTAAATGTACATGTACGTACATGTGTCAGATGTGTTTACAACGAGAAAGGGCGCACTGGTATGTTTACGTTCCCCCCCCCCCTTTTTTTTTGTTGGACAAAATACGATATTGTACATAATAGGGCTGCACGATATGGCGTAATGGGTTATTCGATTATCGTCAACTGTCAATATGCCTATATAACGTCACCACCCAAAACAGTACATTTCCAGTCACCTAAAATATAGCACAACTAGAAACAGTTTCCCACCCAGTCACTGACCATCACGATTCAAAAATAAGTATCACATTGTATTAAATTGATTTGAAAATTCTGATTAATTGGAAAATAGAATTATATTTTTTCGAACGACAAAGAGATTTTTTCATTGCTCGAAAAATGTGGGGCGCAAGGAAAATTCAAACTTCACGGTACAGACTCATGAATAATAAATACCTTCGTCACCTAGATACGCAGGCCTGCTTGTTGAATATTCATGTGTTTGCCCTCTGCTGTCAAAAACATTATAATTTCTCATATTATTGGCTTTCCGTTCCGGAGTACGTCTTTATGTCGAAACTCCTCGAAAGTCATTATTTCTGGGAGTTGTTTCGGGTAACAATAGTATAATTTTCAAAAGCAAATAATTGCTTTATTGTAATTTTGTTTTTTAGGGGTATTTTTGTTGTTTTAAAGCTTAGTTTGATCCAATCTCGTTCAGTATATTTGTACCTGTGCTTGCACGAAGCACAGCCTGTATTCGCCCCCTAGTCGAGCTAGTGGACTACATCGTGACTTTGCTTGCGTCTTTTTCTTTGTCAAAATATTTTACTGATCCTTCACGATCTCTTTCATGTTTTTTATGACATTTTATTCCCCTAATCATTCTAAAACCCGTTAGTTTTTAGTTGTTGATTTTTTCTTTCTATCAAATCATAACAAAACTGGATGCATTATACATTGATATTTTGACTGAACTTAAACATTAATTACGGATTCTGTGTGTCATCTGTAAATGAAACCAAAGTAATTTTGGTAGGATTTCTTCTTACTGAGTGACGATTTACCCAGTTGTGTAAATTCTGTGGGCAGATAAAAAAAAATATTATAAATAGACATCTGCCAGTGTGTAACTGTTACATGATCTCGTACTATAAAGCAAGAGATCATGTAACAGTTGCACAGTTTTATGTTAATATAGTGGCAGAGGCTGCAGTGCTACATGAAGATTCATCAATAAATGTCATGATGGCAGTTGAATTGTTGAATTGTTGTTGGTATTAATTCGCTATGATTGAAGTGTGAAATGGTGTTGTGTAGTAAAATAACACTCGTGTATTCACCATTTTCCTGATCAAAGTGCAACATTACATAATGTGAACCGTCACTCAGGGGATAATAAGGTAACAACATTTCCTTTTATTTTACTCAAAGAGTCAGTATAAAATATAATTTACATTAAACGAGATAATTTACAAAGCAATACAAGAAAGATATCAGTACAATATTCAAAATAAATTACTGAGAGGGCATCATTTCAGCCAAAAGGGTTAACCCTTATAGGATGTTTGTGCCATGTTATTATTATTTTTTTTGGGGGGGGGGGGGGGGGGTCAGAGCAGCAGAGAAAAGAATGTTTATTGCCAACTGGATAGATTCCATCTGTAACAGTTTGTTATGCTTTTAAAAAAATGAGGCTGGCAGACTAGTCAATTTTCATGGTGGCTAGTCAAAATTCTGGCGGACTACCCAAAATTAGAGCTATCTAGTCAGTCTGGTTAGTTTAAAAAAAAGTTAAGCGCAAACCCTGAATTGTAGTTGGAGCATGTGTCATACTGTCAAATAGGGGCATGCTTGTAGTCACAACTTTCATTTTTATCCTACTAACCCTGCCATCTTAATATGCTCTTCAACGGCTAAAATTGATGCAGCTATTCCAGTTTACTTTACTGGTTTCTTTGCACTGTTCACCCCCGATGACTTGTCAGACTGTTACAGTGTAAGCTGTCACGATATCGTGCAACATCAATGTGATAATGAAAAACCGGAGGCATTCGCGACCTAAAACTTTCACACGAATTGTTAATGACAGCCAATTTTGCAGTAACAAACTTTTCGAGAAATTGCAATAATTTTATGTTGTTTCAAACTTTCAATTATGATTTGATTATTTCGCGGCATGAAACTTTTGCAAATCTTGACCACTCACGAAATTCACAAAAGTTTCATGCTCGCGAATATTTCTGGTTTTAAAGTATTATACATGTACATGTAGTAGTTTTAAAGAGAAATCCAATCGTAATTTTTTTCTATTGATATGATATGAAGCGTAACTTGATGATTAATTTGATACCTAATTTAACAGAATTGGACAGCTATGAAGAAAGTTATAGAATGTTTTAGATCCCACCAAACACGTCTTTCGCCCTTCGTCTGCTGCACATAGGGGCCGCCATTTTCCATGAATGACGTATCTGCGGACAACTGGCGAGTCCATATTGTGTCCGTTTGTTTGTTTTTTTTTTATTTGGTTTATTCCCTCCCTAAGCTGCTCTTTCTCTACACTCATATCTCACACAGGGCACAACTCTCCCACTAATCTCCAAAATTTCACCTGGAGGGTGGAATTACAAAGGACTCTTATTGTTCGGATCACACGATATGGAGACAAAAAAAAAAATCGGGACAAGTTCTATTACGTTTCTCTGAATACTTTTCTTTAAATATTGCTCTGAATACTTAATTAGATTTTTCACTTTTTGAAAAAGCAAGGCCACAAATCAGTAATTAATTAATTCAGAGCACAGCAATTGCCATTGTGTGTAGTTGAAATTCCAGAACACCTTTTTAACCAAGAGTCATGAATCATTAATGTCACTGGACCGCAAAAGGTTGGGAGAAACGACAGCTGCAACACACAATGGCAATTGTGTTCTGAATTAAATACTGATACACACAGATTTTGTTGCCTTGATTTTTCAAAAAGTGAAAAATCTGATTAAATATTCGGAGCAATATTTTAAGAAAATTATTTTTAGAAATGTGATGAAACTTGCTCCCAAACCGAGAAGAAGCCGGCAACACACCCACCTGCTGCCGAAATGATAACTTTTTACATCCTTCAACTAAACAATGTAAAAACCTCAGTCTGATACGATGTATAATTTGTGAGTTATTAACAATCAAAAATGTCCAAAGTTTTTTTTAACACCTAGTAGTAGTGGAGAGTCGCACTCTGCATGGGATATGTGTGTAGAGAAAGAGCAGCGTAGGGGAATAAACCAATAAAAAACAGATAGAATCTAGACTAGGAATTGTCCACAGATACGTCATTCGTTGACTAAGTCCACTGCAACATGGAAAATGGTGAAAATGGTGGCCCCCATGCATGTGCAGCAGACGACGGGCAAAAGACGTGTTTGGGGAATCATCATTCTATAACTTTCTTCATAGCTGTCCAATTCTGGTAAATTTGGTATCAAATTAATCAGCAAGTTACGCTTCATATAATATCTATAGAAAAAAATTAAGGTTGGATTTCCCTTTAAAGTATTGTACATGTATTCAAGCTTTAAAGTACAGTTTCATTGTAGACTTTTATAGAAAGAAATAATGAATATTGCCGTAAGTCTCCTTGCAGAAGGATGGTTTCACTTTCTTGCATTTGTGGTCTGATAAAGTCCGTCTTTCTCTAGGTTCTATAAAATGAAGGGCAGTAATAATTTGCACTCCCCCTTTTCTGTCTTGTCACGATACTTCCAGATTTTGTCCTGGTTAGCGTTTGACAATTTCAACTTTGCTCTGTCATTTATACAGGTGTTGGATCTTCTGTGTGCAGTTGATTCTCTGTGTAGCCAAGGGTTTCCAGAAGAGAAAGTAGAGATTGCACTCACCTTACAAGATAACAATCAAGAAAAGGTATGCTTTGTATGAAGGCCACGGCAGACTTAAAGGTATTGTGCAGTAGTGGTAACAAAAAGAAAATTGGCATGAAACTGATAAGAAATAGTCTCATATTGTCCGGCTTCCATAAAAAAGATACATGCGTGAGATCATCTGGTATTCCACTAATGATTTCCAGTGACTTTCAGTAAAATAATTGAAATGATCACATATCAACCGTTACCTTCTCCGCTACGCTAGGGCCACTCACGCCGACGACCATTCCCCGCACTGCAGTGCACATCATTTTGTACACATGTCGCGTAAACGAAAATCTCATTGGTTTTACATATGTGTGAATAAAGTACATCGCACACGTACAAAGCTCGATGTTTATTACCCACGCCGATGAAATCGGCAGGGTTATGTAAAGGGTTCCGTATGTTTGTATGTTTGTTTGTTTGTTTGTTTGTTTGTTTGTGTACAAGATAACTAGAGAACGGGTGAACGGATTTGCACCAAATTTTCAGGGATTGTTTGGATAGTGACAGGAAAGAATCCATTAAATTTTGGTGATGATTGGTTGATCCCAGCAAATTCTGTGAGACTTTCTAGTTTTGACTCTGTAGTATAGTATATGTAAAGATCACCGTTTCGCACGTATCAGATTTAAGAAGCCGATACCGATATCCCAACAAAGCGCATCGATAGCTTAACACTGGTAATGGCGTCAGCACCATTCTCAACGAAGAAGAAAAAATGTTTTTAACTACTGATTTTTTAGTCTAGAATATCGTAAAATTGCCCGAGTAGTCCGGTGATTCTAAAAGCAATCCTTATTTGATCTAGAGACCGGTAAGAAACTTCACAGAAATGGATAGTATTGATAGGAACAGTAAGTTTAGATTTAATTTCTCTCGAGTTTCTCACTTGCAGCAGAAAATGCGGTAGCCAATATGCAGCTAGACGCCGGATCGGACGGCCCAGCGCGTACATGGGCTAACGGCCAAATTTCAAGCATCGGCTCAGATTAGCCGTGAAGTTTCATTACTTTTGCATTGTGATTGTTGATTTAGAACTCATCCTAGTTAATAATGTGGATTCTCTGGGTCTTTTACTACGGAATATCGAACATCATATTTATCAAATCTATCTGGAAAGAGACCGGTAAGAAACTTCACAGAAATGGATAGTATTGATAGGAACAGTAAGTTTAGATTTAATTTCTCTCGAGTTTCTCACTTGCAGCAGAAAATGCTGCGGTACCCAATATGCAGCTAGACGCCGGATCGGACGGCCCAGCGCGTACATAGCAAACGGCCAAATTTCGAGCATCGGCTCAGATTAGCCGTGAAGTTTCATTACTTTTGCATTGTGATTGTTGATTTAGAACTCATCCTAGTTAATAATGTGGATTCTCTGGGTCTTTTACTACGGAATATCGAACATCATATTTATCAAATCTATCTGGAAAGAGACCGGTAAGAAACTTCACAGAAATGGATAGTATTGATAGGAACAGTAAGTTTAGATTTAATTTCTCTCGAGTTTCTCACTTGCAGCAGAAAATGCTGCGACGCTACCCAATATGCAGCTAGACGCCGGATCGGACGGCCCAGCGCGTACATAGCAAACGGCCAAATTTCGAGCATCGGCTCAGATTAGCCGTGAAGTTTCATTACTTTTGCATTGTGATTGTTGATTTAGAACTCATCCTAGTTAATAATGTGGATTCTCCGGGTCTTTTACTACGGAATATCGAACATCATATTTATCAAATCTATCTGGAAAAAAAACTAGGTAGGATTTTTTATTCACTCATTCCGCCCCTTTAAAAAGCAAAGCTAGATCTAGTTCCTTTCCGTGTGCTCTAGATCGAACGTTGGACTAAATGTTGGCCTAGATTTAATTTCAGACCTATATGAACATACTACCTCATAACACCTGTAAAATTACACTTCGAATGATGCCTACTGACTTTATTTCTCACGGCTAATCCCCCAAATTTCCTGTATCTAGCATACACCAGCACCAACACCGAACGTGAAATGAAAATTTCTTAATCCCTAGGGTATAGTGTTAGTGAACGGAATTTTGTACATGAAATTAAACACCGGCTGCCGAGCTCGGTTCAGCAGACAACATCTGACAAAAATTAAACACCGGCAACCGGAACTACGTCAGAAAATCAGAGGTCAACACCTAACACCGACTGATTTTTTTCTCATTTCATAGTCGGTGTTAGATCATGATTTCGCGGCAAAATAAACACTAACCACAAACACCAACACCGAGCGTGAAATCACCCAATGTAGATTTCAGTTTTGACCCCACTAGTATAGTATTGCAACTACTCTGTAGCACCCGCCAAGGCGTGGGTCTGCCGCCTTTGACGGCCCCTCTAGTTTCTTTAATATTTTTTAGCCATTGCTGAACCAGTTTTTCTCAAACAAACGTCACCTATGTTTGAAATTCATCATTTTACATCAGTACATGATGTACTTTTCATTCCAGCTGCCAAAGTAGTTAAATCTCCAAAGTGCCCTCTTTCCCACTACTGAAAACTACCTTTAATGTCCGGGTGTGGGCTAAGAAGAGCTTTTGAAAGAATGTGCTGTAAGATAGATATCAAAGTGTAAACTCCTAGTGAACGAGGCCTGAATGGCCACATGAATAATTGCATCAAAACTTTGAGGTATTCTGAGCTTTTCAGTCAGAGAAAGGCCGAATTGACTGTAATTGGTGGTGACTTCTAAACAGTCACACATCTGCCTAGGCCATTTGGTAAAATGCATCTTAACAATGTGCCTTTTCTGGTGTAAAAGAAAGTGAACCAACTGAAGTTCTGCACAAAATATTCAAGACACTGTTATTCATTGGTGCATGACCCTGGAAAACCTTACCAAGGTATCATTGGAAAGCACAGGAATTATTCATTTTGAAATGAATGTCATTGCCATGAAACAAGTAGCCTATTTACCTGAAATTTTCAAATTCATTACACTGTATTTATTCCATAAAGGAGTGAAAGCACCTTTATTCACATTTTCTCAAAATGTGCTGGATCCAATGTCAAGTGTTGGTGCTACATGTATATAAATACTAGTATTGTCGGCAGAAATGTCATAAAAATGTCCTCATATATATATATATATACACACACAGCAGTATTTTATGCAACACCTACCTAGGTTGAGAAATGCAGGCATTTGAAAAGTACTGGAAACATTATTCACATTTGAAATGTCAAAACATGCAGAAACCCCTGGCACATCAAGAGTTATCAAAAATAACATGTGCAACCAATATTTAGATACGTAACAAATGTGCCATTTTTAGAATTGGATTTTGATGTCAAGGTGCTATACTTTGTGTCTTGAAATAAACATGTTTTAAATGTTCTGCTTTTTCTTTTCTTCCTTTTCTTTTTGCATACCTGTAGGCACAAGCCTTCTTGAAGCTGTGGCAAAGGTTTGAGGAACTTGGTTTTCAGTCGGAAGATATCAAGAGGGAACTTATTCTTCATGGCAATGATGAGGAGAAGGTTCTTGATACCCTGACTCGATGACATCAATCATCATTCATCCAGTCAGCTTATTAAGTACTGATTGGTACAGCCCAATGTGTGGCAGCCAATAAGTAAATGAGCCGACTCACAGGAAGAGGAGAGGACTTTAGCTGTTTACATGCATGTGTGAGCTGTGGTAATGAAAAGGTGATATCATATAAGAGAGGAATTAGAAAATGGATCAAGCATTTGCATTTTTTTATCATATCTGGGCCCTGTTTCACAAAACTTGTTATCAATAACAAGTTGCAATAACTGTTATAAGCTACCGAAATCCTTGCATCTGGTTGGCTGAGAGCAGATTTGTCATAGAAATGTGGCAATTGTTACTGATAACAAGTTTTATGAAATGGGGTCCAGGTGTAAATTGGCATATATTATACAGATTCAAATTCCAGCTATTGCATCATCAAATCTTGCATTTAGAGTAATTCTGGCAAAGACATGAGGTCAGACACCCCTGTGCCTGTAAGTTGCTTCTGGATGGTGTCACCTGATGATTTCCACTGCAAAACAATTGCCACATTTTCCCCTATGGAAAGAGCATGCATGTACACAACCCAAACATTATGTTGTTAATTGTATGTCCATTTCTCTTATGAAAATTATTGAGCCTACATGTAAAGGGGCAGCAAGCTTAAATGACTTGTCATTGTTAAGTCTTGCCCGTCATCAAGGATTATTTTGCAGTTCAGATTTTGTTCCCTGTTTACCTAGAAGTTGGAATGTCCCAAATTACATCAGATTGGGGGAAGGAGGATTTTATACAGTCAACATCACACGTGTCGAATAGTCACTTAAGTCGATGTAAAAAAAAAGGGTCAATATATCCTCATATACTTCCATGTGTTAATTCTCTAGTCGATGTTCTTAAGTCTGACAATCACCTAAGTCGATCAAATTCCCAGAACAGTTCCAAAGAAAAAACATTAAATTCACACCGCCCTAGTTGAATGTGTAACCAATCACTGTCAAAAGCATCACAAACACCGATCAATTTTGTTTAAATCGACTCCAGACTTGCTAGCGAGTGCTCCTCTTATCTCATTCTTATCTCCGCTCCCTCTCTCTCTCTCCCTTGTCCCCTTGATAGATCTTCCTTCAAACCTTTTCGATCGAAAATGACTTGATATATGAGATTTGCAACACTCTGTATCTCAAAATAAGACTTCATTTATACTCTGTAAATTTTTAAATAAAATTGCAGGTTGAAAATCCAGTCATCACTGTCAGCACACCGGTGTGCTAAAGCTGGGTCAGATTATTGGCCGCAATATACCGGGGTATCACCTGAGTTGGGAAGGGTTTCCATTGCTGGCATGAACTTCGGCAAATCATCTCATAAGCAAACTCAGGCACAGTATTATTGATGTACTAGTGCAAGTGTGGGTAAATCCCGCAAGTAAAAGCGCTGTGAATGGTTACAATATCGGCAAGTTCATTTGAGCTATGCATTGCAACTGAAGGAGTAAACGTTCGGTACGAAAACTACAGTATGTTCTGCGCCTGTGCTGGTCAATCGCTGGGAACACTACAGCGCTATGATTGGTCCATTATCGGCAAATTTGGTTTAACTTCGCATAGCAACTGAACATCATTTAAGTCATGTGCCACTTAAAGGGGTTAGATGGGGTGATATCTCATGTTTGTGATGTTATTGACTGCGTGTTACTAATTCAGGCCCTGAATAACATATACATGTAAGAGGTTACATTGTTCCTTAGCTGGAATGACATAAATCATAATGCGTCGAGTAAGAAAGGAGGCCTCCTGTGGGAATGAAATATATTTTGGAATCAGAATATGCGTTGTCAGTAATGAAATAAATTTTGTATAATATTTGAAACGTTTAAAAAGACATTGATATATAGACAATTGTTTTACTTGTTGAAATTAATTTGCGTCGACAGCTAACAAAGATCATTGTGCCGTTAGAAAATTAAGACATCATCGTCATAGAAATCAGAATTTTTTGTACTCATTCTGGAGCATCGTAAAATGCCTTCTTCTCCTCGACAAATAATTTGATTCGCGATTTCAGAGAATATCTTTATTGAATAACAAGATTAGAGAGCAGAGTTATCCATTCGAATGTCATTTTCCCTATACAATTCTTGTCAGCCTCGTTAGAGAATAATATAAATCATCATGATAATTAAAATAAAATTAATATTTATTCTTTATAAAGCACGCAGTTATATGTTTTCCGTCTTCAAGGAAAATAACTTTGATTCATTATTTCAATGAACATCGTTAGTGGGAGATTTTAAGTAGCAGAATTAATTACCCGAGTTCCTGAGATATGTTAGGGGCGGGAACAACGGGTAAGTTGAATTATCTTTGACTTCCGCACAAGTCGAAAATCACCTAACTCGACGCATTTCACTCAGTCCAATCAAGATCGACTCGAGCGAAGTTGACTGTATATTTATTTCCCCTCCAAACTGTGAAATTGTTTATGTAAACCAAATCTTGTAGCAGCAAGTCTTCATGTGAAATGGCATTGTGAATAGCGGCGTTTAGTTTTGGATGACTCCCATCAGCATTCTTTTTAAAACTATACAAGAACATATAACTATAATGAAAAATTCATGCATACGTGTTTGCTAGCAATGTCTAGGCTTTTGCTAGTTTATGAAAGAAGCCCATTGTACATGCAAGCAATCATAGAAGAGTGAATCACAAATAAAGAAGAGCATCAACCATTTTGAAAAAATACTCCTGAATTACATAAAAATATGTTGAGACCAAAATTCTCATATACATGTACATGTATGTTCTCTCTTCACACAAAAAGAGGTTTGTTTTTATTAAAATTTTCATACAGTTTTATTATTTCTTGTCAAATAATACATTGTTCATGGATACCTATTGGTAATAGCATTTGTATGTAATTGTCATGTAAAAGTACTAAATTTATGGAGAAGATGGTACATGTATATGTTTGAACATATTATATTTAAACTATAAGAGCAGTTGTTGTATGATATTTTGTCAGCATGAGTGATTCCACTGATTCCATCAAAAGATCATTATAGTGAAAGTTATGTTATTGGCCATTTAAAGTTATATTTTAGCCATTTATTGTACAGCTTACATAAAGTGTCAGCATGCATTATTGCCCTTATAGTGTCATTAGAATCAAGATATAATTTGCTCTGCTCATTTTATAAATGGACCTAGAACGTTAGAATTTAGCGTTTGAAGTCTAATTTTTATTCTGTTTTGCACTAAAATTCCCATCATGGTCAATTCCGAGGAACCTGTTAACCTGTTCAATACCCAGCCCAAGATATTTCAGACTGGAGTCTATGGGAAATGGGTGTTGTAAAAAAATCAAATGATACCCAAGGGGTTAAAGGTTATCTTGAATTATGGTAATGATGGAAAATACAATTCACAGATTCAAACCAAACTTAACTGAATGTTCAAGACTGCAAATACATGATATCTTCCAAACAGATGTGGTAGAAAATGGATAATAGGTGTCTAATAAACACATAAAAATGTATAATTGGTGAGTTATGAGCACATAAAAATGTCTAATTTAGGTGAGAATGAGCACATAAAAATAGATTATAGGTGAGTTATGACCACATAAAAATGTTAAAATATCATGCTAATCATCGTGATTGCTTGTTCAACACACTACACCATGTGGTTTGGATAATGTGATTTCCAGCAGGTTTTAGATAGTTTTGTTTACATTTCACTGGTCCTTACATATCTATTGCCTGATAACTAATTCATAATTACTTTTTATCAACTTTCTCCTAAAATATAATTCCATGATCAGTACTTGAGTTTAGCTTTGAGGTATGTAAAGGGAGTATGAACTATTAACATGACTGACAAAGAGAGTGGACAAAATAACAACTCATTCTACTCTTCACAATGGTTTTGGTAGACATATGTAGAACAGGTGTCACATGCATATTCACCTATTCCACTGACATGTATTTTACATAATAGCTGAGAAGGGATGTTCTTTTGTCCACCAGAACCAGTGAGAAGGGTAGAATGAGGAGTTGTTTATTTTGTCCACTCTTCTTTCTCCATGATGTTCATAGTGATGGGCACCAAGCTATTTTGTCCCATACACTACCAACCACACTCTATTAATTTAGTATATTTGATGATTGTATCAAGCTGATGTTAATCAATGTCAGTTTATGTTCACAGCTGTATAATATATATATATATATATATATATATATTTTATTTGCGCTCAAAACTATCAAAAACAAGGACAAACGGTCCAAAGACCGATATTTGTATTGTGTACAAATTAAAGTTGAATACATGTACAAATGAAGATCACATAGTAAATATAACTAAAAGTAATCAATTACAGTAAATGAAATAGCTATAACATGTGACAATACATTAAGTTACTCAATACAGTTCTATGATACTTGGTAACATCTGCGACATGCCTTGGACCTGCCCTCGTTACAAATTAGCACCTGATTGCTTTACTTGTTGAGAAGGCAAGGGGGGGGGGGATACATCTTTATTATTCAGATGATGTGTATATTATATTATTTGTCATTAATTAGGACAGATACATTCTAATATCTGCTATAAGAAAGGGATAATGTGATGAGTGCATGTTTAACAATTTTTTTTTTTTCATTAAAAAGTTGCTAAGATGATTATGTAGTATCAGTGGTATGATTCCTTTTCCTTTGACAAAAGCTTATTCTGAATGGTCAGATATTGGGTTTGTTTTCTTCATTTTTTCTCAATAACTGGTGCTTTTTTTATTAGTAATCCTGTATTTTGTCATTTTCATATCTATAGTATAAAGTATAAAAAGTATAAAAATATCATATAAGTATACATTTAGATTGTAAGGGTATACTCTTTGATTTAGTAACGATGAATATGCAATGTACGTTCATGGATCATTTCCTTAAATTGGAAATGTTTTATTATTTTGCAACTATGAATATGAATGGGCATTTCTTAGTAAGACATTTGGACAATGACAAATCTCATGACAGAAATATTATTAGCAGGCCTCTAATTTATCTTTGTAAATATACAATAGTAATTGAATAGCCAACCATGCACGTTCTAATGTGAAAAGACCTAAGATGAAATGACTTTTATAGCACTAATGATTTACTGAGTACTCCACACCATGTATTCTTTATGTGGTTGTTAGAGTTTGAATTTCACATCATTCACCATGCAATGAAGTACTGAAGTGCTGATATCATATCGTCCAGGATATTGGATACTGGTTCCAAACAACAGAGCCCACTCATGAGGTTCACCGCGAAGTCATTCAAGCAACGGGCTGGAGCAGGGAGATTTCAGTGTTTGGCACCGGTGTGATCACCACGCCATTGTTTCTCACAAAATTGTTTGGAACCAGCAACCTTGACAACTTAGCCAATATACGTGACACTTCGGTACTCTATATTAGATATGAGGGGTAACCTCGCTAGTCATAAGGACCGCTATTCATAAGGACCACTTATTCATAAGGACCGCTATCCATAACGCGTGACTAAATGAATAGCGGTTTGTATGAATAGCAGTCCTTCTGAATAGCGAGCAAACCATAGACAAATTTCCTTGCTATTCATGAGGACCACTATTCATAACTACTCATAAGGACCGCTATTCATAGTGCGTCTTAAATGAATAGCGGTTCCTATGAATAGCGAGCGGACCCGAAATATGAAGAGTACATTTTATTGTAAATTGATATAAATACAGGACAGCAATTTATTCCAATATTATGTTAGATATTATCAAGCTATAGTCGGTGGGGAAATTTATTGTGATGCATTATATCCTCGCATTCTTTTTGTCAATCAACATTTATATTTTAATAATATTTCATTATAAAGCAAATGATAAAGCCTTTGAATGTAAAATGTTGTCTTTACATTGCATGAATAATGTTTGTATTGAAAAGAGCCTTTGAAATCTTCACTATTAAGTTGGTTAAACAATGATATGTTAGTTGAAATTGGTTTTTATTTTTGAGCAATGGAAGAGCATAGAATGAGAACTTGCTGAGTGAATATTTCTCCTCATTTTTTTTTTCTACTTGGACAGTTCTAATATCTTAAATACAGAATAATCCATATATTCTCCTTTTTTTTTTGATCTTGGTATATTTGAAATAGTAACCCAGCAGTACTTCTATCAAAAATATTTTTGTCATTATTTTCCACATAATGGAGATGAAGGAAAAGAAAGAGTGAATTGAAAATTCTCAGTATTTTTCATATTTCATTCATGTGGAGTATTTTAAATGGTAGAAGAATTGCTTTCCTTTTGCTGTAGATACTTAAGGGTTTGATTTCTTAGCCCATTTCATTTCTGTTTTTCTTTTATTTCATGCTATTGCAATATATCTATATACATTTTCTGTGGAAATAACTTTGTACCATTTATGCTGTAAATTATTTTAAAGATTTATATGATATAAATTGTGTTATAAGACTGGCTTTAATGCTGAATGCATTAAAATATTGAATGAAATACATGGATTTCATATTGAGTCTTCCTTCCAGCAAAATTAGTGTGCAAAAATGTGATTTTGTTTATAGCAGTAGTTATCCATTTTAACTGATGGATTAACGTTTAAAAGAATGTTGTTTGGGTAAATTATTCCTATGAATTTTGTTGTAAGTTTTATGAAGTTGAGGACACCATATATCCGTAAATAGCAAATGATATAGGATACATTACTGTATTGAATTGAAAGCCTACTAAAAAATAGACATGCCTTAGCGTCATCAATTTTTTTTTTCCTAATTATAATAGGGACGTTATCAACATATTTCATGAACTAGTCATTCGTGCAAGGGAATACAGGTGTACACTGTAGCATAATAGATTTGATGTACATGCATTAATTGATCCCCAAAATATATCTCTTATATTCTCAGAAATTTAATTCTTTGTAGGGTTTCAGAAAGTGATCTCAACCACCCCCAAAATAATTACACAGACTTGTGTTGATTAATTATTGTCTTTTTCTTTTTGGATCTTTCTCTTCCTTTTTTTCCTGTCCTTTCATTCTTCCTCTTCCCCTCATAACACCTCTTTCTTGTTCTTGATCTTCTTGTTCTTTCTTTTTTCTTTCTTTCTTTCTTTCTTTCTTTATTTTTTTTTCTTTCTTCTTTTCTTTTTTTCTTCTTCACTTTTTTTCTTCTTCCTTTTCCCTTCTCATTTTCTGTATTTTTCTTTGTTTTTCTACTTTTTTGCTCGTTTTCTTCTACTCTTTTCCATTTTCAGTGTCGTCTCCATCCTATTGTACATAAAGGGGAAAAAAAATTGATGAAGTAAAAGCCATGTTTTAAATTGAAAATTATCGCATTTTTATGTTTAATATCATCACTTGGAACCACGAATTATTGTTTATTTCATACCCATTTGACCACGGTCTGTAGTGTTCACCCAGCATTCGGGTTCACTATATTTGGGCTGTTTGAAATATGGCTGGTCGAAGCCGCAAGTCACGACGAGAAATTTTATAAATATCCTAGATTAGAAAAGATTTCCGATTTCGTCAAGCCGATAAGGTGAATTTGTTTGACAACGTCTACATGAACTGCTAGTACATTAAGTTTTGTCTAGACAACATAAAGTACCTTTGGGCAGCAGTTCGTTGTCGAAGGGGGTGGGGGGGGGGGGGAGGGGTGCGAGGGTTGGGCGATACACCAAATGATTTGAGAAGGAGAAATATAAACAAAATATATTCCGAAAACATGCTTACCTCATCGGCTTAATTGGTCTGTAATTAGCACACACAACATCGATTTTCATTTTGTTAATAAAGACAATAATGTCAAAGCAGAAGGCATAATGGAAAAACCCGAACAAAACTATATAGATATTTGATTATACATTAATGTCCTAAACATCCACGTGAGGGGGAAGAGAGAAAGATAAAGGGGAAAGATAGAGAGAGAGAGAGAGAGAGAGAGAGAGAGAGAGAAGGAGCTAGGTAGAGAAAGAGAGAGTCAGGAATAGAAAGGGAGGTAAAGAGGGAGGAAGAGAGGGAGAGAGAGAGAGAGAGAGAGAGAGAGAAGGAGCTAGGTAGAGAAAGAGAGAGTCAGGGATAGAAAGGGAGGTAAAGAGGGAGGAAGAGAGAGAGAGAGAGAGAGAGAAGGAGCTAGGTAGAGAAAGAGAGAGTCAGGGATAGAAAGGGAGGTAAAGAGGGAGGAAGAGAGAGAGAAGAGAAGAGAGAGAGAAGGAGCTAGGTAGAGAAAGAGAGAGTCAGGGATAGAAAGGGAGGTAAAGAGGGAGGAAGAGAGAGAGAGAGAGAGAGAGAGAGAGAGAAGGAGCTAGGTAGAGAAAGAGAGTCAGGGATAGAAAGGGAGGTAAAGAGGGAGGAAGAGAGAGAGAGAGAGAGAGAGAAGGAGCTAGGTAGAGAAAGAGAGAGTCAGGGATAGAAAGGGAGGTAAAGAGGGAGGAAGAGAGAGAGAGAGAGAGAGAAGGAGCTAGGAAGAGAAAGAGAGAGTCAGGGATAGAAAGGGAGGTAAAGAGGGAGGAAGAGAGAGAGAGAGAGAGAGAAGGAGCTAGGTAGAGAAAGAGAGAGTCAGGAATAGAAAGGGAGGTAAAGAGGGAGGAAGAGAGAGAGAGAGAGAGAGAGAGAAGGAGCTAGGTAGAGAAAGAGAGAGTCAGGGATAGAAAGGGAGGTAAAGAGGGAGGAAGAGAGAGAGAGAGAGAGAGAGAAGGAGCTAGGAAGAGAAAGAGAGAGTCAGGGATAGAAAGGGAGGTAAAGAGGGAGGAAGAGAGAGAGAGAGAGAGAGAGAGAAAGGAGCTAGGTAGAGAAAGAGAGAGTCAGGGATAGAAAGGGAGGTAAAGAGGGAGGAAGAGAGAGAGAGAGAGAGAGAGAGAGAGAGAGAAGGAGCTAGGTAGAGAAAGAGAGAGTCAGGGATAGAAAGGGAGGTAAAGAGGGAGGAAGAGAGAGAGAGAGAAGAGAGAGAGAGGGAAGGAGCTAGGTAGAGAAAGAGAGAGTCAGGGATAGAAAGGGAGGTAAAGAGGGAGGAAGAGAGAGAGAGAGAGAGAAGGAGCTAGGTAGAGAAAGAGAGAGTCAGGGATAGAAAGGGAGGTAAAGAGGGAGGAAGAGAGAGAGAGAGAGAGAGAGAGAGAGAGAGAGAAGGAGCTAGGTAGAGAAAGAGAGAGTCAGGGATAGAAAGGGAGGTAAAGAGGGAGGAAGAGAGAGAGAGAGAGAGAGAGAGAGAAGGAGCTAGGTAGAGAAAGAGAGAGTCAGGGATAGAAAGGGAGGTAAAGAGGGAGGAAGAGAGAGAGAGAGAGAGAGAGAGAGAGAGAGAGAGAAGGAGCTAGGTAGAGAAAGAGAGAGTCAGGGATAGAAAGGGAGGTAAAGAGGGAGGAAGAGAGAGAGAGAGAGAGAGAGAAGGAGCTAGGTAGAGAAAGAGAGTCAGGGATAGAAAGGGAGGTAAAGAGGGAGGAAAGAGAGAGAGAGAGAGAGAGAGAGAGAGAGAGAAGGAGCTAGGAAGAGAAAGAGAGAGTCAGGGATAGAAAGGAAGGTAAAGAGGGAGGAAGAGAGAGAGAAAGAGAGAGCTAACCTAGGGGGTGAATAAACGCGGGATCTTGGATGACATGCACATAATCGATTTCTATTATTGAATACCCGGAAGAGAATATTTGTTGAGGAGAACATTCCATTGCTTCCTGACTACCTCTTCATGAAGTTCCTGTGTGTCTAGGTCGTAGTTCATTTTTTATTGACATTGTCCTTCTCACGGCAATGACCTGTCTGTTTAATCATGAATCTTTAGTTAACCCCTCTTATATCAAAAGGAAAATAAATCTGTTCGTGTATATCAACTTGCTTTTGCACTTCCGAAGACAGTTTTCTGATAGATGAGTAAAGGGGGGAAAAAAGACCTTTTCACCATGAAGCCATTCATTTTATGTGTATCTGCATGTAGATGCATAATATTACCAGCGGTGATATTACATGTACATGTACATATGTGTATATGCAAAGAAAAAATTAACAAATCAGTACGGTAAATAATATTACAGGCCTATACATGTATAAGTGAAAAAAGAGCAAATTACAGCTATATGAAATTAACATAGTAACAATCAAAGAAAGATGATAATGATCGGGGGGGGGGGGGGGGGTGTTTCTTAAAGCTGTTTGTAAAGTTACGCATGACTTTGCGAATGACTCAAATATGACAAGCCAAAGGGCATGCTCAATCATTTTAACTGCATCAACTAAAGTTGAACTGTGCAGATGTAGATTAACATTCTTATTATAACAAACATTTTTAATGCAAAGTATATTTTTGCCATAATTTAATTGAGGTTATTGGAAATACAGTCGCACTTTGTTAAAACATCATGACAAACTTTGGGCATCCTATCTGGCACTTCATATTCAAGTCGTTCTTAAAGTCATACGTATAACTTTATGAACAGCTTTATGAAACAACCCCCGGGTTAATAATCAATTTTGGTTGTATAAAAAAGAGATATGGAACGAGGGAGTTTCCGTTTTTATCACGGATGTGTTGAGTATCACCCCCGCAGTGACCATAGCTAATCTCTACACCACAGGCAGACCATACAGTCATGTACATGCATGTACTAAAAAAAAGTACTATGTCATGTCATTCATTTGGAAAGGCTTCGGTCCTTATATTTATTTATTCATTTTTTCATGTATTTAATTAATTCATTATTTATGTATGTATGTTTGTATCTTCTTTTTTTTCTTCACTTTTTAGTCATGTATGTATTTATTTATTAGTCTTATTATTATCATAATAATAATAATATTATTATATTAATTTTTATTTAATGATTCATTTATGAATTTCTTCATTATAATAATTATATATATATAATATATATATATAATATATATATTATCATTTTTTTTTAATTTATTAATTAAATCATTATTATTTTTTTTCTTTTTTTTTTTGG
Organism: Heliocidaris tuberculata; assembly: GCA_025618425.1. Classification (NCBI taxonomy): domain Eukaryota; kingdom Metazoa; phylum Echinodermata; class Echinoidea; order Camarodonta; family Echinometridae; genus Heliocidaris; species Heliocidaris tuberculata. The sequence goes on from CM046839.1 coordinate 5,191,327, forward strand.
GGGGGGGGGCATAGGCCTACTAATTGACAGGCATGATTCGCTCCCATAGGATATACAGTTAATTGATTCGGATATTAATAGCCCCCCCCCCCCCTTCGTGAATCGACACCCCTGTTCATTTCAGTGGTAGTTTTCATTACATGATTGATATATCTTCTTATTGAAATATACATGCTCTGTTTTTATAAATATTACTTTATCACATTTCTCATTCATTTTTTTTCTCTTCAATTATTATCAATTTCATCATCAACTTACCTCACTTTTGAGAACATTATAATTTGGAATGACTATAAGTCGTATCATCATCCGCTGTACATCAACTTTTAATGCAATCATAATCGTTGTTTGAGATTTTGAGCTTAATAAAGTAAAAAACATTTACGCACTTGAAATGAATTGTACTTGGATTGCATTTACTTCATTATGTTCATTGCATATCAAAAACATTAAAAACATTAAAAATGTGTGTTTACAAGTTCATCTGACAACCAAAATAGAATCATCTTGTCAAGAAGTTCTCCTACTCTCCCCTTCTTATGACTTCCATCAGATAAAGTGATCTTGAGCTATCCCACTGGGGAGAGTAATGAATTCTATCCGTATTGAATTTTTGATCGATGTCTAGGGATCAAGTGAAATTAATAGCTGCTATCAAAATCACCTACGACAACTGCAAAAAGTAGATCCTATCGGTGAGTGCCCGTGAGAATAATTTCCCAAAATAATTCAACCTTTGCTCGTCACTTCGAGATGAAGACATCATAAAGAATGAACGAATATGTAAATGTAATAAGCAATTAGGTTAGAGGCCATGCCTATATTTATCTTCTCGAAAGTTATGCTAGGAACGAGTTTATTAGCAGATAATTTGAGCGCTTTCTTTGAAAATCTACTCAAATCGTAAAAATAAAAATCTTAAAGGGGGTACCCAATGCTGAAACAATGTTAGTTCATTTAAAAGATCATGATTTTATTAGAAGAAAATCATCTGCCTTAAAAAAATTAAAATTCGTGTTGCCAGAAAATCCCGAAATTATGTAAGATTTCAGGATATTTTGGCCCCTCAGCTGTGTCCCAATTTCAGCTAGGTAACCACAATGACGTCAAAGTGGTTACCTTGTCGCGCAATTATAGGAAAATGCGCGCAAGGTGTAATGCATTTTGTACAGTCTAGCGCGCAACACATCTGCAATACGCGAACCTGGGTAACCACTTTGACGTCATTGTGGTTACCTAGCTGAAATTGGGACACAGCTGAGGGGCCAAAATATCCTGAAGTCTTACCATATTTCGGGGATTTTTCTGGCAACACGAATTTTAAAAAAAACTTAAGGCAGATGATTTTCTGCTAATAAAATCATGATCTTTTAAATGAACTAACATTGTTTCAGCATTGGGTACCCCCTTTAATAGAGTAGATTGCATAATTGGGTATGATGTTTGTACATGAGCAGAGTAATGTTGTTATTGGATAGCCCTTTACTTCTTAAAGATAGCAAGGAAATTGAGCAAATGCCAAAAACAAATTGACACTACTACCTATTATTAATCTGGTAATAATTCTACATGACTATGCTTATTGTCATTACGTATACCACTTAGTCCCCAACAAAATATGATACTTTCCACATATTTTTTTTTTAAATGTAATACTCGCTGAAATAGAACGTAAATCTGATTGACTGTATTGGATTATTTTATGTGATCTGCAGATCATTAATGAGTTCAGAGGGGTTTTTAGGCCTATGTCATTTACTATGTTCGAAGGAAGAAGAAAATTTTTATTCATATTATACAGATCCTGCCGTGATACTAAACCTGTAACTGTTGCTGTAACTACAGCAAGATATATCTTATATAAAAAAAGTGTGTTTTATAATTGATTGGCTACTGTAATGCGAGTCAGATATATCTAGCCATTCGAATTTAGCCTAATGCTTGAATGTATATGATGACAGAATTAAGAGTATAATTACAAATATTCACCCCCTCAACAAAAAACATATATATATATATATATATATATATATATATATAATATATATATATATATATAATTGTAAGGAAATAACATATACAACAGCTTTGGCAACTCTCGTGAAATAATTATATTTGTAAATCTGTCGGTCAATTGAATCTGGTGTCGCCGAAATCACTGGCCCGTCTCCGTGGTCTAGTGAAAAAGGCATTGGCGTTCTGAGCCAACGACCCGGGTTCGATTCCCGGCGGAGACATTTTTTCAACCTTTGCAAAAATTCAAAAAGGGAGGACAGCTCTGGGGAACTTTGATTTAAGCTACGCAACCATTATTCTCTCATTTTCATTTCTCACAATTATATATATATATATATATATATATATATATATATGCGTAAGTCGTTTTTATAGGTATCCAAAAGCAAAATACAGGTATATATATATATATATATATACACAGTGCATCCCAGAAAAAAAGTTAACTGTTGGAAAAAGTCTACCCAAATAAATATTTCAAACTATTCTAAGGAAATTTTCATACCTGTGGATAGCTTAGGGTCTCTTCTGTCAAAATAATGACACCAAAATATCAACCAATATTCTACGCTTGAGTGAGCAAAAGCTAATTTTGTGAAAGGGTGCAAAATCCAGACTTGACAAGAATTGATATTGGCGCTGGCTGGTATCAGCCAAGCTTAGTCATAAAAAGGCTTAGAAATTTCCATATTCTGGTCAATAAAAGGCAATATATGAAATAACAGGCTTTGTTCTATGTATGTCTTTACACATTGCATCAACATCCTATGCTTGAGTGAGCAATTAACTACTTTGTTGAGTGTTTCAAAATGTTATTTTTGGTGAGTCATTTGATTTCACCTGGCTTGTTCACTCAGTAAATTTTTGATGGGATTATCAGGACATACACTGAACAAAGTCTGTTCTTTCATAAATTGTCTTTTAATGATCAGAATATAACATTTTAAAGCCTTTTCATGGCTCTCAACTTTGCTGATACCAACCAGAACATAACATTTGTCAAATATGGATTTTGCACCCTTTTCACGAAAATTGGTGTTTGCTCACTCAAGAGTAAAATATTGTGAGATTTTGATGTCATATGATAGAAGAGACCTAAGCTTTCCACAGGTATGAATATTTCCTGAAAATATTTCGAAATATTTAAATGGGGAGACTTTTTTTCAACTGTCAATTTTAAACGATTCTTGATTTCGTTCATACAAGCCAGGACAAATACCAATTTTTGTCAAGTTTGAATTTTGCACCCTCTTACAAAAGTGGTTTTTGATCACTCAAACTCAATAACAAGTCGTTTTAAAAATTATTATTGCATATATAGGAGCCACCCAAGCTATCAACAGGAATGAAAATTGACGGAAAATATTCTGAAATATTGATTTGGGGAGACTTTTACCAACTGTTAACTTTTTTGGGGGGGGGGGGGAGGGGGGACGCGCGTACACACACACACACACACACACACACACACACATATATATATATATATATATATATATATATATATATATATATATATATATATATATATATATATATAAACAAATAGGTGCGTAAATTTTTTTTAATAGTTTTTCATTTTGTGATTACGAAACCTTGGGTTTCCAAAAGGTCTAACAATCTGATTCAAACCGTATCTACTGGGTTGATATGTAACAGAAGCGATATTACCAGGACCCGATCGTGTACTTTAATAAAAATGCCACAGGAAGTATCTGCCACGTCAATCAGGAAACGAACTACCTTTAACAAATGATATCCATTTCCTCTCACATTTACCGTATTCATTGTTATACAACGATATCCTGCAAAATCTTTTTTTATAAGCATTCCAAAAGCAAAATACAATTGACAGGTAGGGTACTTTGAAGTTTCGTTTCAACTTCACAAGGATGATTCCTAAACTCTTGTCCTATGTATTCAATAAAGAATCCATGTACATGATAATTATTTTCTTCCTTTTTTTTTCAAAACTGTGCAAAAGAAGAAATTTCCAACCAATGAGAATGAATTGATAAAATTGAGTAAAGTATTCATCATTCATGTTTGGAATAACCATGTTTATTCATTTGGACAATGCAACAAACCTTTAAAACATTTGAAAGTTTGAACATACATGTACAGTGATTCTGATCTCTTCATAAGTACGATAAGATAGGTCCTTCGTCTAATTCTAATTTTATTTATCATGCTGTGGATGTTATATTTGGACAAGCAGTTAACTTACAGCTATAATGTTACAAGATTGACGGCAGCTTATAATGTCTCAAGTTACCAAACGAACCACTCGGAGTGACGGAGTACAGTGTGAGTCAATAAAAAAGAAACCTGAATATCGTTGCAATCAGTACATATTGATTTAGATAAATATACTCACATTGTAGCCTATCAGTTTTTCTTTAATTTGACACCTTGATCAATAAAATCCGACCATGGACAGCTGAACACTAACAGTAATTTTTGCCTGATTCATGTCAAATTTGCCTCTTCCTTTTTCCTTCCTCTTTCCTTTTTAATGACTCACACTATATATTACCAGACAAAAACCATATCTCACTTCCTCAACATCTGAGAACATAGGAATGAACTGAACGCACTCTTTATTACGCAGTTTAATAAGATCACAGTACTTAACAAATTTATTGCAGAAATGTATCTGGAGCAGTTATGCACAAAGTGCATGAAATGAACAAAAAGCAACAATATAATGTGAACGAGTATAAATACTTTTCATCTTCATAACAACATTCACTGATGTACTAGATCTAATCAAACTTTAAAAACATCAGATATAACATGGAACTCTAGGGTCTCTCATGTATAAAGAAGTTGCAACTGAACGCATCTCCGACTCCGAGAATGGAAGGCAAGTTACACCCATTTTTTATTGGTTGAAGTTGGGTTTGATTTTTGAGTTGCATATAATCGCAATTTTGTTATAATGCCAGATGCCCCTGTCGAAGTAACATCACAGAAAATCAGTTATCGATATTACCTGAAAATGAAGGGGGGGGGGGGGGGAGAAGAAGAAAGGTTTTTTTTTTTTTTAAGCAGAAAATGAAGACAAATAGCATTGAAGGAGACCGAGAGGGTATCAGTACAATAGAAGAAAAAGAAGAATATAATTAATAACGTCACAAGTATTATACTGGGACGAAGAAAATAAATGTATGCAGTTTTACATGAAACATGCTTCACAATAACATAAGATAAATTCTTACCGAAATCAAATCAGAACTGTACGTTATCGCAAAAGTGCAATACCATACATTGTTAGATTACTTAATTAATGCAGATGATATTGATCGCTAATAATCATGTTGAACGAATTTCAGACGTGCTGAAAGAAAATTTGTTCAGATTACACTATTTTGGTAATGATTTAATGTATATTGTTTGCCAGTAAAAAAAAAATCTTGTCAAACTTTTGGCAAGTTTTGCTAATAAGCTTCATAAAATTGAGTTAATAGTTAGATAAATTGACTGAACCATGTGAACTGAGTACTGGTTTTTACCCGGAAATCTATTTTTTTAACGAATTTTGTTTCTTTTGTCGAAACGAAATATTGAAATTCTTTAATACCCCTGCCATTGTTGTAATTACTAGTTATTTCCTCTTTTTATAATGATATTATATGTAAATTTCACATTCATTTTCATTCATTGTAAACTTTTTATATGTTTTATATTGTATTGCAATTCAGCCATTTAGCTCTGAAGATACCATCAAATAAAGCTTGGATTAAATTGAATTGATTTGAATTCTAAAATTTGAACGAACATTCCAGTGCAGGGTCGGATCCAGGGTTGTCAGAAGGGGAGGGGGACAATGAGGATCGAACAAATCTGCCCCCACCCCGAAAGAAGGTTTTTGTTCATTTCTAGGGGGGGGGGGGGGGGACCCCTTCTGGATCAGCCCATGCAGCCCATGGAAATATCTTATTGTTACGGTTATTATAAGAATATCCAAAATGTAGTAATGCATGGCTTTTGTTGATAATCGCTGATCTCTTCTCATTATGCTAGAACAAAATAATCATGACATGCGGATCAAATCTACAGTTGTCGACATTAGTAGAAAATATCTCTCCTAAGAAAACATAAAAGTATTGTGTGGCCGGAATCCTGAATCCGGTTGCCTTCAGACATGATAGATATAAAGATGAGTCATATTGCACTTGCACACACAATTGAAGGTAAAGTTGACAAGGAAATTAAGTGTATCTCCTAAAAAGGAGTTATGGGTTTAGAAGGAGAGTTTTGGAATCTTTGAAAACTGTCTTGGCCAAACTTGTAATGTTTTGCTAATAAAATATGATTATTTTTATCTTTGCAAGTACGACATACTATCGCTTTTTCCTTTTCAATGATATTGTTTTTTCTTATACAGCCGTTATCACTCCAAAAATAGAAATCATTATTTTGTTAAAGTTATTCACTAAAAATCTGGTAAATGTAAGTTACTACATAGAAGCTGGACTTAAATGTAATGTATAATTTTTGTTTACATTTCATGTTTCATTAAAAATGTTAGCATTAACAAAGCTTTATTAGTACAACAATATCCACGAGAGAATTTGTAACTTATCAATAGTGATCATGATTAGGTTTAGATTGAATGAATCAAATCAAAGATAAAATACATTATAATGACATGATTTATATTCCAATATTAAACAAAGACCAGCAGGGGATCGTTTCATCAAGCGTTTTGTCAGTGAATTTTACCGAGAACTGTTATAAGCTACTGAAATCCTTGCATCTGATTGGCTGAGAGCAAATTTGTCAGTAAAAATCACTGACAAGACACTTGATGAAATACTCCCCAGGTTCACTCAACAATCTCGTCCATCACACTGAACCTACACTGTAAAAATAATAACTGTAAAACTACAGGTTTTCTGGCCCTTGAAATTACAAGTTATTGCCGTTATTTCAATTTTACAGTCTTTTTCCTGTAAAACAACAGCAATTTTGTTGGTTTACCGGAAATCAGCATTTACAATCGCCCGACATAAAACACTGTTAAAAAACCATTTCTCATATTTTAACAAGTTACCCAGTTAAATTACAAATCGTTTCCATGGTACCGTTTTAATTTACATAGATTTTCCTGTTAGAAATTAAAGTTTCTACTATTTAACCAAAACAAACAACAACCAAAAAAAAAACACGGAAATTTGTTATTTTACATGTACTGTGGAAAAACGGGCATTCCCGGCTGACTGACAGGAAATTTCCCGTAAAAAAAAGGCAAAATTTTTTACAGTGTAAGTTCTGAATATGATAATCAATAATGTACATATATCACTTTTTTTAGACTTAGGTATGATCTAGACCATTTACAAAAAAAAAAAAAAAAAATGTAAATTAAGCAGAGGATATTATACCCTGCTTTATGATAAAAGATTTATTTTTCAATTTATTTGTGCGTAAAGCGGTGGTTCATCATAAGCCGAGATTTCGCTCTCTCGTGTGATATCATTCAAGTCATCTAATGTTGAATCATTGAGAACGGGGTTCATATCCATGTAGTCTGCTGCCATTGTATTCTGTTCGACATCGTCCAGGTACGCGTAGCTATCTCCATCGCATATCGAACTCGTGAATGATTTAATTGATCGCGTGTCCGAAACAGCGTAATTGCAGAGATTTTCAATCGAACCGGGTTGGTCCCAACTCTTTCGACTCTTCAAGGACAATCCCTTCGGGTTCCTTTGTGGTTTCTCAGGCTTCCCGTACAACATCGACGTACTCCCCGCTGACTTCATCCCACGGTACCGTCTCGGCGACCCCGACACTGATGATGGATGAGAATCTCGGTAACATTGGGACACTGTGTGCGACTTGCTGCGCATTCGCTTGGTATCGTTAACCGCGTCATTATCAATATCTTCGTAAGGATTAGGATATTTCTCACTGGCTTTCATATCGGATGTCTGATCTATGAATTCAGTTTCCTTGAATTCCGGGCCCACCATAGCTTTGTCGACGCGGTGTGTAATGACGAGGTGGATGCCTCGCTCCACCGTCCATTGTGTTCGACTTTCTTAATTTATCTGGCATGGCATAAATGGGAGGTAAAGTCGAGTGAGCACGTATGATGTCAGGGTTTTGATCTGGGTACACTGTTTCATGGTCGCCGCGGAGATAAGCCTCATCCAGGCGTGGATCACGCTTTAGGCGATTCTTCTTGAAGCTCATACCTCGTCCCAAAGCTATCCACTTTTCTCGACGTGTTTTCGATCTAGCAAGAACGATGATCACCACTACCAGTATCAGAATCAATAATAACAAAACAGGGATGACTGATATGATTGTTGTATTCAGTAATGGTTCATCTTTTTGTGGTGCTATACTGCTACCGACTCGAATCGTCACCGATTTCGATGTTGGTTGAGTTGATGTCGACGTTGGGAGATACACGGCGAGTAACCCAGCACCATGTACGACCTCACCCATACTGCTTGCCGTGCACATCACTGTTAGGCCATCATCTGCAAGTTCAGCGCTCAAAATTCTCATCGACTGCTTCATGAGGCCCTTCTGTCGCTCACCGAGATCGACATCATGCCCTTTCCTTGTGATTGACCAAGAATAAATAATTTCCTGGTTGGAGAATGATGCCACCATTTCAGCTTGACATTCGAATCGTGCTGTTTGTCCCACTACGACTCCATTCATGTACGGCTCGACGCCGAGGATGATGGGTGCCTGCGTACTATGTTGATATCGACAGGTGCTTGTTTGACCCGTAGTCGGCGATGTCCATCGACATTGGAAGGCGTTTAACTGTTCTAAGCGATCCAAACTTTGTCGACTTATTATTCGGTCGCTCAGACGGAAATCAATAGGGACTAATTGCCCATTCTTGAAGATTTCTGCTGGAGGATTAGAGGTGTTAGATGACCAAACGCAATTTAGATCACAGACATTTTCACCAGCGTTGGGTACGGTAACGTAGTGGCATGTTGGACTAGGTTCCAACGAGATAACTGTTAACGTTCCTGATCCTAACAATTCGTTACTATTTTCACTTTCGTATCGACATTCATAGCTAGCCTCGTCCACCATTTCCAAGTTGAAAATTTCCAAGGCAAAACTCGGCTCTCCTTCGTCGTTGTGCACCAGATATTTAGGATTGTTGTTAAAAACATTCCAATTTCTGCTGATATATAAAATACTTCCATCTTGCCTTCTCTTTGCCCAAATGAGATTATAACCGTTTAGATTCCGGACAGTACACTCAAATGTTACTGAATCACCCACATAACCAGTCGTATCGGCTGGATGCTCATCTAAAGATGGTAGCTGAGCCTTAGCTCTTCTGGCTAAGAGACAGAGTATAGTAAACAAACATAGTTTAAAGACGTAACACAGAGACATGATAGTAGGATGTCTTGATAATGCTCTCCCAACTGGCACATGAAACAAAAAACGATACACAAGTTATCTAGCTTGATAAACTGTTGAGAATTCGTTGGCTTCACAAAGATTAAAAATTATTACCCATTGAACGAAATCAAGAATCGTGTCGAGTTAAAATTCTCTGTCAAGCTGGGTTTACAACATTGGATAACATTCATAACAACATAGCGTTATACCTCCCTAAGAAAAGAAGATTATTGGATGTCAGTTCAGCAATAATGTCTCAGTCAAAGAGTCCCATCTGTAATTAAGGCGATCCTCGGTATCTTTTAAGCAGAAACTCGTAGGAACCAGGAAAGATTTTCACCTTGAAAGAAAGTTCTCAAAACTTCTCAATAGTTATATTTGAAAATAACAATACAAAATTCTCCTCCGAGATCTGTTGATATTCGTTCATTGCTACTACTTTCAAACAAATGGCTAGTCACGACGAGAAGTGATTAAATCCAGGTGTCTACAAAAAGCGTGCCGACATCAGAAACGATTGCGTGAGTGAATGTTTCCAGTCTCTTCGACTCGTTCTATCAGATATTCTCATCAAGGATTCGCCGTTGCGTCACTGCATTTCCTAAACTATACATTTCTGTCAAATAAGGATGGGAAAACTGATCCGCAACAAGTCGACATTGAAGTCCAAAGCTTGATCGACACACTAAGAGGGCGCAATGTTGTATGTTAAAAATTCCACAGAGACAGCTGAAGCATAGTCTACTTTCCCAAACTTGATTTTAAAATATAATTGTATATGCATGGACAGAGGCTCCTCAAATCAGTGGCGGATTTAGGGGGGGGGGCAATCCCGGCCCGTGCCCCCCCCCCCTTTTGAGGGAAAACAATGCAATGTGCCCCCCCCCCCTATTGCGATTGTGCCCCCCGCTTTTCGACCAGAAAACCTTTTTTTTTTTGTTTTTGCTTGTCAGAGAATTATGGAGGGGAACTGGACCCCACCCCCCCCCCCCCCCCCCCCCCCCAGAGAGCGACTTTTGGAAGGCTGGCGAAATTTTTTTTTTGCTCGGTTTGAAACCGCACTCATCTCCCTTTCTTGTAAACCACAAGAATTGTCTTTCTTAGTACTAAAGTTAGTCTGGGAGCCTGTCCCGAAATAGTCACCCCATTTTACTGAGACCTTCCATGTCATTCACAAAAAGCTTGCCATCTCGAACGAAGTCGCCGGGTTTGGCCCCCAAAGCCCCTCAAAAGGGCCCCAAAGTAGGGTCGATTTCAACCCATCTAACATATGCGCCAAACTTTGTCAGAATGAAGGTGCATGACTATACATTACCAAAAACACCAAAGCTGACAAAATTTTCCGTCGGAATGGGTTGTCAGACCGCCCCTAAAAATTGGGGCAAATTTTTCCACCGAATTCTGTCAGAAGCAAGAGGTATGGGTGTACATTACAAAAATATAAAAACTGACAAAAATTTCCATCGGTAAGGGGGGTGTAACACGCCCCCGGAAAAACACCAAAGTGTCCTAAACCAAGCTTTGCTGCCTAAAATACTCTGGATGTAGAGACCCCCTCCCCCCCCCTTTTTTTTTTGTATTACAACCTTAATAACTCCAAAGTGTCTCATTCAAATGATATTGTCAGGATTATGTAAACACACCCATTGCCCATCTGCACCTGTTTGACAAGACATAATCTGGGCTATGAGGCTGCCATGCTGAAATTTACCATTCATGTGTGAATTACACAAATACCTTGCAAGCTTTCTATTATGCCTTGTCAACCAGGCGCAGATGGACAATGGGTGTGTTTACATAACCCTGACAATATCATTTGGCTACTTTTGAGAATGCATTACAATTTCATAATTTAATGAATTATTATTGAAATAATCATTTGACACCAAATTGCACCCCAAGAAAGTTACAATACTCAAGATTGTACCATGTAAATTTTACCTGAATTGAATTGAATTGAACTTTGGAGTTATTAAGGTTGTAATGTCTAAAAATGGGGTTTCTCTACACCCAGAGCATTTTGGGCAGCAAAGCTTGGTTTAGGACACTTTGGTGCTTTTCCGGGGGCGTGGTACACCCCCTTACAGATGAAAATTTTGGTCAGTTTTTATATATTTGTAATGTACACCCATACCTCTTCCTTCTGACAAAATTTGTTCCATGGACCTTAAGGGGAAAAATTTTCCCCAATTTTTAGGGGCGGTCTGACAACCAATCTGGCAGAAATTTTTGTCAGCTTTGGTGTTTTGGTAATGTATAGTCATACACCTTTATTCTGACAAAGTTTGGCGCATATGTTAGATGGGCTGAAGTCGACCCGACTTTGGGGCCCTAATATGGGGGGGGGGGGGGGGGGCTCTGCGGGCCAAACCCGGTGGCTTCGTTCGAGCTGACAAGCTTTTTGTGAATGACATGGAAGGTCTAAGTAACTTTAAGGGGTCAAATCTCATACGGGGTGGCTATTTCGGGGCAGGCTCCTGGCCTATGTGATCAACACCACATTACATTAGATTATATTCATAGCTGAAGACATTTCATGATAATTATATTCATTTGAAGGGTTGATGTAGATTCTTTCGTTGGGCACAAACCGAGTATTGAAAAACCGGGATTTACTCCTTTTCTTTTACGTTTACTTATGTGAATAGAAAATACCATGTGACATGTCCTTGTCTATGCATTTGTATCTGTAATTTATGATAGTATTATTCGTTAAAAAAAGGGTTATAAGGAACACTAATAGATGCCTTCCTTGATATGCTTTGATTTTTAAATGAAAACCTATTTTTGAATTACTAATTCTACCCTTGGTTTGAAAAAAAAAAACTATAACAAAAACCATACTGTGTTTTAAAATGTAATACATATACCATACTTGGTTATACCAAGAATGTTGTATAAATGACATATTTTTAAAGTTTTCCGATATACTGATGGTTGTTATTCACAATTTTTTTTTTTTTTTTGTACAAAGCATTTTTCAAATATATTCGGTGATCCCATGTTGATTTTCTTATCAAACAACACTAGGCAAATGTATTCAAAACATATGCCTGCTCTAAAATTAAAAGTATAGCAGAATCTATGGGCGATATTCCCCACCTAGCAACAACCAAGACATGTCAAATGTCGACAGAAACAATAAATTCAGTTGTATGGAACAGATGAATTGAATAAATCTTCATTATTATGACGAGAAAATCGACCAATTCGATTTAAAAAATCCAACCTGAATCGTGTAGACTAGCTTCTTTAGATTTAGTTTTAGCTCATCGATATAGAAGTTAGAAACAAGTTTCCGTCAACGGAACCACTTTCCTTGCCCAATTTCCTCTCACCTTCTCTTCATCTAGGTCTAGAAATAATTTCCCGCAAACGTAATCAAAATAATCCCCATAACACGCAAATGGTTACCATGTCTATCTTAATTCAAAGTGACAGTTGAGCTAAGCCAAGGTGATTGAAATACTTAAAGAAATTTAAAGTAATTCGTATAAATTTGGTGTACAGATTTGACGGCCAAGAGCAACTACAAATTTAATCACCGGATTTTCGGTGAGGAATGAAGAAATTGACCGACTTTCAAAGGTTCGTTGACGGTTCTATGAATAACTATTAATCAGGTATGCTCATTACTTTTGAGAAAAATTTAAGAACGATAGAAAACTGACATGTTTCATTTTAGAGTAAACATTTTTTTTTTTTTTAATGTTGCGTTTTTCGAATTACTTAAATCAATAAACCCAAATCTTGAATCTTATGTAATAGTAATAATGATGGTACTTTTGTATTCTGCATATCCATATATTCATGGAATATCGTCTCCATTCGCTTTCATTATTTCTGTGACTTCATAGCTTGTTATGTTGATACAGAAACATAACTCTGGATTGCAAGGAATAACTCCTACCATATTATACATTTCATACACCTGGGTCAAGAGAGATAACTTTAGGTACTTTGTCCAAAGGCAGACGCACCGAACAAGGATACAAAGCCTCCCATCTGAAGGTAAATGAAATGAACCACGGTATTGTAAGATGGGTCCAGAGGGGACATTGGTGTCATGGGAATGGGGATTATTATTACTAGTGGATGTCTCTTGGTTGTCTCCCCTCCCATTCTTTCCATTTCCCCTTCTTTTCGCCATTCGACGGGAGTCATGTGCCCTCGTGACCTCCGTAGCTTCACCACTTATAACGGTGCTCCAATTATCACAGAAGGTAGTACTTTACGCCAAATCACTTTTTCCTCTCCTGACCCAGGAGCAGTGACGTTTAAAGTAGATGTGAATTATTTGACAATGGATCCATAATTCCATATAGTGGTACATGAATGGAAAGCGCCCCATGGAGTAAAGATGGTGCACATGGGTTCTATCTACAATTATCAATCGTTATGTAATATAATTAGGACGGCATCAGAAGGAAACTCAGAAGGGTAATATTCAAGAAGCTTTTGTAAACGTCTCCATTACACCCAAAACACTTAGTATAACACGTACAAGAAATTAGCGAAATTCCAATGTATTATTTTATTTAAAAAAAAAAAAAATAATTGGGTATCTGACTCATGATTCTGTGAAAATCCTGAAAAAGCTGTTTATTTGATCAAACACAAGCGAAAGCCAATCATAACAATTCAGAATATAACTGCTCTTTTATTCTAACATGATGTCATCTTTCCTTCACGAACACCCACATTCCCTCATGGCGTTCGGTGCACGAATCTTCCAAGAGATAACGTCACCGAATGACTTCACATCCGTGCTAGGTCAGACGGTGGCGAGATAAGAAATTTCAGCTGCGTCTTGGCTTTGTAACCCCAAAGTGCAATCACAGTTTTGCTAATTTCCATTAATCATGTTGATTAGGGATGTAAAAATAACCCCAAACAAACCGGATAGTTCTTAAAGTCACTATTTAGCGCCGCTCAGTTAAGGTGCCCACTTTTATGAAGATCAATACTGCCTGGATGGATGAAAACAAGGAAAAGCGATCACTGTGCAAGAGACTGGGTAAAGTGTTGATATTAGATAATTGACATGAAAGCAGAAAAAGAACGATTTATTTTTTGTTGTTGTTGTTGAAGATGTTTCATTTCCACCGATATTGACCATTTATACATATATATATACATACATAGTATGTATTGCCCTTTCTCCCATATTCTCTCATCTTTCAAAATGTTATTATTTCATGCGTGCTCGGATTAAATTATAAAACTTTGTCATTTTTACATCATCATCATTGTCAATATAAATGTTATCATATATTTTTTCCGTCATTACCGCCAATGCCAATTAATACAGCACATTTATAGGTAGTTTGTTCTTTTTTTAATTCCAATTTTTAATCATTTAGTAAAGTCTCGTCGTTACACTAACAATTGTCACTATCATTACCAAGGTTATAATCTCAATTATCATTGACAGGATCACTGAAAAAGATTTTTATGATCGTGTCATAATCCATATCACCATTTTCACCACGACCAGAACCACGATCACGACTACCATCACCACCATCACCACCATCACCACCACCACCACCACCATATACCACCAGTACCACCACCATCACCACTACTACCACCACTACTACCGTCACGACCACTACTACAACAACCACCACCACCACCACCACCAGTACCACCACCACCACTACTACCACCACCACCACCACCACCATCACTACCACCACCAGTACCACCACCATCACCACTACTACAACCACCACCACCACCAGTACCACCACCACCACCACTACTACAACCACCACCACCACCAGTACAACCACCATCACCACTACTACCACCACCATCACCACCACGACCACCACCATCACCACTACTACCGCACCACCATCACCACTACTACAACAACCACCTCCACCAGTACCATCACTACCACCATTACCACCATGACTACCATCACCATAACCATAACCATGCACCACCACCATCACCGTCATCACCACTACCACCATCATCACTACCACCGCTATCGCCACCACCACCATCACCACAGAAACAAAGGGTTCACTTTTTATGCTTGTTTATTTGATTTTTTTTTCTAGCCAAGCTACGGACAAGGGTTATATTCGTTGTGCATTTCCCACGGGCTTATTACAAAGCTAGAGTCTGCGAGATATATTGCTTGAGACTTGAATTGAGGTTGGGATCTCCACAAGATCGTATAACGCCATCAAGTGACACTAACAAAGTAGTGTGACAGAGCGAGAGAGAGAAAAGAGAGAGAGGGGGGGGGGAGGGGTCGAGAGAAGCAGAGAGAGAGAGAGAGAGAGAGGGTGCGAGCTAGAGAAAGAGAGAGAGAGAGAGAGAGAGAGAGTGAGAGCTAGAGAAAGAGAGAGAAAGAGAGAGAGAGAGAGAGGGGGGGGGGGCTGGAGAGGCGGGGTGATAAAGGTAAAGAATTAAATAAGGGGAGGTCTTTGGATATGTCTATCAAGAGAGAGAAAAAAAAGCTATCTAAGCCAAAGTTTATTTGTTTATTCATCAATAAGGAGCAAAGGTTGATGCCAAAATCTCCCCCCCCCCCCAAAGTGAAAAATATTTGTCACATTAAGAAATATCAGGACACCACTTTTTGTTAACGACATAGGCCCGTATTCTCGAAAGGTGTCTAACTTAAGCCCCCGCTTAAGTGTGTAGATTTAGGCCACCGAATTATGGAGAGCCAAATGTCACCCTCTTTAAATCCTATAAAATCACCACAGTTCTGGGACTAAATACAAATACACAAACCGTTGTTCCATAAACTTAGTAATTTATACGGGACTTAGGGGTTGACGAATGACCTTCCATAAGTCAGTGGCCTAAGTTAAGCTAAGTTAAGTTAACTTAGGCCATTTTCGAGAATACGGGCAATTATATTAATCTTAGTCTCCTCTGTGTGATCTTGAAAAAACAGGGCAGATTTTTAATTATGGGATATCAAGATAAAAACTAACTAAATAAATCTTGTTGAGAATCCATTATTACCACAGAAGATATGAATGTATAGTGCTAGAAATAATACTCCGATCAGAGTCATGATGAGTTTCGAATTTTCGACCTTTTATTTCAGATCATCTTCAGGAACTAAAACATAAGTGAACATGAAATGTTTATATATAGTCTGGAAGTTTGACATCAAGTGAACTTTAATCAGATAAATTACAAACAGAAAAGGAATGAGATTAGGCCTTTAACTTTCCCTTTGTATACAATGTATTTATCCCCTAATCAACATTCTTACAGTAATCAATTTGTTTGTCCCATTTAACATTCCACTTGTTGGTATACTCCTCAATCACTTTCCTTTGTAACTTTTAATCTCATTCCTTTTCTGTTTGTAATTTATCTGATTAAGTTCACTTGATGTCAAACTTCCAGACTATATATAAACATTTCATGTTCACTTATGTTAGTTCCTGAAGATGATCTGAAATAAAAGGTCAAAAATTCGAAACTCATCATGCCCTGGTCGGGGTATTATTTCTAGCACTATAAAATCTTTTTAAAATAATAATGTTAGCATTCGCCAAGCTAATTTCTTGTAAAACACAATAATTCAACACATACAACTTAATAAAGTGATGATGAAATGGAAAATCGCTGTATTTTTGGTTACTATATAATAATGTAGTTATACAAATAAAAAGTTCACGTCTATCTTCTAAAGTATATCTTGCACGGAATCGATAGGCTTATAAATAAATCACCTATTCATGTTGGTCGCAAAAGTGAAAGTGAATGTCTGAGCAATAAGTGCACTTAACCAGTCAATGAATACACTTTCATGCTATAAATTACTTAAGTAATTCAGTTTTAATGAAGCTGTACAGAAGTGAAACTTCATCTATCTTCCCATGTATATTGATATGTCTATTGCAGGTTATCCCTCTCTCTCTCTCTCTCTCTCTCTCTCTCTCTCTCTCTCTCTGTTAGACAAGTATTACATGTTCTAATCACAACATTTGACACTTTATAATGCGATAATAAAAGCGCAATAATAAAAGTTACAGATCTTATCCAAGAAAATTTTGCACATTCGACAGTTAAAAGATGTATTTTCTTGAACAAGTTTTTATGACTTTCCAAAACAATAGTTCTGATACAACGTAATTTGAGGATGTTATTTCCTCTTCTGAGAAACAGGACCATCATTATGTGTGCAAACTAGAAATGAATACAGAACACAATAATATTGCATGCGTTGCTCATGCCTTTTTATATCATTGTATTTCGGCGACAGTACAGCATGGATTAATACCCGAAGAGTTTACAAAATAGGGAGAATTGTATTTAAACTTCATTGGGTCATTTTAGAAATAATTTGGGAAGAAATTTCATGAGACATAACCCAGACAAAGTTTACACAAAATTCAGTTAGAATTCATACACTGATAGTTTATCGATTATTGAAAGCCCTATAGTGTTCTTTAGGAGTTATTCATTTCTATCCATTAAGGGTATCATGCTGAATAGATCCATATTTCACTGATAAAGTCAAATGGGATTCCTGGTAACTTGCGGGAAAAACAAAAACAAAGGTTCTAGGGAAGTCTGCATATGTGACAAAGACCTTTTTTCACACGCACTCGAATGGTTTTAGCCACAGTCTGGATACTGCGTGTACAGAAATGACAAATTGCGGATTTGGGAGTGAACCATAGAACCAAAACAGTAAGGTTACATGTTGTTTTTCCGAATGTTCATAATTCCGAAAGATTTTTTTCCCGAAGGTTCCTTACTAAGACGCGTCGCGACGGTTTGTAATTCAGAAAATGAAATAGGGTTCATCATTCCGAAAAGAAAAAGGGTTCATATTTCTGAAGGTTCATAATTCCGAAAAGTTATGTAGGGTTCTACTGCAATTTCGGAATAACGAATCTTCAGAATTATGAACCCCTTTTCATTTTTGGAACTACGAACCCTATTTCATTTTCTGAATTACGAATCTTCGGAATTATGAACATTTTTTTATTTTTGGAATTATGAACCCTATTTCATTTTCGGAATCACGAACCTTCCGAATTATGAACCCTTTTTCTCTTTCGGAACTACGAACCCTATTTCATTTTCGGAATTATGAACCCCCTGCTATGGGAAATTTGTGTTTTGGAATTACGAACCTTCAGAATTATGAACCCTTTTTCTCTTTCGGGACTACGAACCCTATTTCATTTTCGGAATTATGAACCCCCTGCTATGGGAAATTTGTGTTTTGGAATTACGAACCTTCAGAATTATGAACCTTGGGAAAAACGCGTACACCCCAACTATAACTATGGTTGATAATGGACCTTACACAGATGAAAGTCAGAAAAGTTTATTTCTGTGTTTCAGGAACAATCTTTCATTTCTAAAATCCTTTATAGTCTTGATCATGTATTAATTCACGTTCATCTGAAAAAAATTCTTGTAGGGATAAGTTATACCTCATTTAAAGAAGATTTTCTGTTATTACCCTCATACACTTTCTATTTCGTATTCAGTTCTGATTTTTATGGAGAATGAAAATAAATTGTATTGAATCAATTGAACTGATTATTCTTCAATTATAAATCTATCAACAGTTATCATCAAACAGGTCCATGATCATCTATGAAAAAGCACATATGTAGGAGAAAAAATGCCAATTTTTTTTAATGAATAAAATCTGTGTTTTATCCTTTCCAGAACTACGACGGAAAACAAGTGAATTCATCATCCTAAATCTATATTGTTTTGAAGCTTGGTGATTATCTAATTATCTGCTAATAAGCAATAGTCTATTTTAACAACAGTTATAATCACTTCATTTGTACCTACAGGACAATTCAATATTTGAGAAAGCAATACATTTTTCACTATTTACTAAATTAATAACCAAAAGGCCAATTAACACCAAATTGCACCTCAAGAAGATTATTATACTCAAAATTACGTTATGAAAATTTAAAGTGAAATGAATGAAACGCTTTTGAATTATCATAGTCAGAAGGTAAGAAAATGGTTTTTCTTTCCATACAGAGCATTTTGGGGGGCAAAGCGTTGTCAAAGGGCACTTTGGGGTTTTCATTTCAGGGGATCTGACACCCCCTTCCCGATGGACAATTTTGTCAGTTTTTATATTTTTGGAATGTACATCCATAGCTCTTACTTCTGACAAAATTTGGTCTCTGGGCTTTAAGGGGAAAAATTTACCCCAATTTCTAGGGGCTGTCTGACACCCCATCCCGACGGAAATTTTTGTCAGTTTTTTGTGTTTTGTAATGTCCAGTCATACTACTTCCTACTGACAAAGTTTGGTGCATGGGTGAGATGGGGTGAAATCGACCCGACTTTGGGGTCCCTTTTGGGGGCTCTGGGGGCTTAACCCGGCGGCTACGGTCAGGCTGACAACCTTTTTGTCAATGACTTAGATGGTCTAAGTAACTTTACGGGGTCAAATCTTATGGGTAAAATGGGGTGACTATTTCGGGACAGGCTCCTGGCCTATTTTAAGAAAGGAAATGAAATGGCTTCCTCTTTCTTCTAACATTTCTAAATTATTTTCCTAGATATTGTAAAATATGTATCAAAATTTCAAGAAATTATCAAAATAGATGTTTTGATGAACAAAGAGCAATATATTAGTCTTCATGAACAAACACAATATTACGTTTAAATTAGTTATCATCGACGAAGGTATACACGGCTTCATTGATAGAAGCATACTGTGGAGATACCATCACTTCAGTTGTACCTACAGGTCTGCTCCTACCGACATCATTAACCATTTCATAGACGCCGTTTCCATGATCACCATCGTCTGTCATTCTCTCCGATTCGGATCGTGTCGTCGGTATTTTTTGGTGAAGCGACTGATTTGGTGAATCGTATCTTGGATTACTTTTCGGATTGACGTCGTTTTGATTCTTGCTTTTGAATTGTTGTGCCATGATTTCGTAGTCATTAACCACGCTGTATGCTGCAGTGGAGAGAAACTGCGACTGACATTTCCCGCGTTTAGGCTTCGGTGGGGCAGATGATGATGACGATGATACGTGTACAGATGTCCCTTTGATATCCTTCTTCATGAACCTGGTCAGATGTGGCGGTTCATACTGACTTGGTCTTCCATCAAGATTGTCTCCATTCCCACAAATGTCTGAAGAGTTCCTAGATGTAATAGCCGATATTGCATATGAATCATCATCTCCTAAATCAGGCCTATTTTCTTGTGTTTTCTTAGGTCTGTTTGTTTTCTTGCTTTTATCTGGTTTCGCATATACAGGGAAAGATTGTGAAGCACTGCTTCCATTTCCGGCATCTTTCTCTGATTTGCTTTTAATGCTCATCTGAGCGTATTCGGTGCTAACATTCGGGTCGCTGTTCGAAGTTGGCTTTCGGTAAGAAAATGCTCGACGACCCCGAGGCGGGGTCTTTAATGTGCTCCTTCTCATCTTCTGCGATGTCCATCTTCTGTTGCTAGAACCGCTTTGAATCGACGTCATCGACTGCGACCTCGGTACATGACAATCTTGAACGTCTTCGTGAGAAACTATCTCATATTCATTGTCATCGAGCATTGGTAAAGACTGGAACCTAGATATATTATCCTGACCGTTTCTAGACATTTCAGACCGTTGTCTTTGGTTAGATGTAATCATGTCTGACATCGAAACGGTTGACGACCCTTCGGGAGGTTCACGGCTGTGGTCAGCACCACCAATCGTTGTCTCGTTATTTCGCGCTCTTTTATCTTTGAAAGACACTGCGTAGGTAAGCTGGCCTCCGCTCGGGGATACGTGAGGTACATGTTTAGAACTATTGGTACCATAAGTAACAGAGTAGGTTTTGTTCCAATTCGATTTCAAAGGCATCGATCTTCTCCTTCTCCGAAGAAATACGACAATGATCACGACTATCGTGACGATAACGAGGAAAATGACAATAATTGCGACGACAATCTTACGCGTATTACCGGCAGCATCAGGCGCTTTCGTCATTTCAATAGTACTATTCAATTTCATTGATGTTGTCTCGTACCTAGATGTCAGACTAGGGGACGGTCGAGAGACTGTTGTCGACAGCGAAACGACACGTATAGTAGCAAAACTTGAAACCCAAACATCATCTCCTTGTAGAATGGCGCGGCACTCGATCAAAAGGTTCTCATCTTCCTTGTGTACGTTGCTGATTGTGATTTGGGTTCCGTTGTCAATCCTATCACCTATAGACAAAAACATGTTCGTCATATTGACAATGTTCCAGAACTTGGTCTGAACAAAGCCTTGGTCGGCGTTGGTGCAACTGTAGACGGCATCAGCTCCGAGATTGACTTCGTTGATAAAAGGATCAACACGAATGATACCACGGTTTCCAGTGTTAGGTCTGTCCGAATTCGAGCATGATTTTGTGACCGTTGACATAGAGTTAATCACATCGAATACAAGTGTGCAACTCAACCTTACATTTTCATCCACCGAATCTAGTTTGGTCCTGGTGATGATACGGTCGGGGAATATCACATCAGGCAAGATATCCTCACCATTTCTTTGAAATGCAGCACGAAGGGTCACAATATCTCTATTCCAAACGCATGATACCTCTGCCTCCGCAGATGCTCCGACTTCCTCAGGAGGCAAATGTAGGTACTCGCACACAAAGGAGTACTCAGGTGGCAGTACGGTGAGATAGGCGGTCGCCAATGGCTTGTATAATGTATTCTGCCCATACTGGTATCCGCATTGGTACATGGCATCATCGGGAACAACCTGTGCGCTTTTGAATACCAATTCATAGGTTTGAGCATCTTCATCGACAATGACCTGGTAGTTTAGAGGATCGATGTCTGATTGTGGGTAGATTACATCGTTGTGACTGACATAACGCTCATTGCCTCTTGAATCAATTCTTGTCCATATGACTGGCTTGTCATTGTCATCGCTGAAATCACAGAATAGTGAAGTCGACTCCCCTTCGAAAACAGTTTTGTTTTGTGGTCCTTTCTCAAGATATGTAACACACACTGACACTGTGATCGTAAACGACAGCCAGATAAGCGTATACACATGATACATGAAGTTAAAAGCCATTGCGTCTTTTAAGTATCTCTGAAGTTAATCCACATTCACCATGTTCACCGTGAAGATTACGCATTTCCCCCAAATTCTTTTTAATGATATATCATTGAAGAACAGTGCCTATTAATTTTGAACTGTGGTAATTGGTCGAAACTTGTACAATTCCAGCAACAGTTCCAAAGGGATACATCAAAACAAATGACCTGATACAACAGTATGCCAAAAATGACACTCCCTCTGTTCTGCAATGTTCACCTCAAATCTATACTGCTTGTGGTTTCATTTGAAATCACTGCTATAATAAAGTGACGCCATAGGATAAGTGATATTCATCCACTGTAGACCACAGTCAGGACTGGTACAAGGCTCTTGAGAGGTCATCCGCACATCATCATATAAGCAGCAACATCATACGTGTTGTTCTAGCACGTATGATATTTCCCCAACAAGTCAAACCATCCTCATGAATCTAACTCAGATGACCATTACCGGTACTTATGTAACAAAATATAATGTTTGCCTTCCAGTTTGTCAGAGAACTGCCAAAAGTCTGGTTTTATGAAAATATGCGTTGCATGGAATTCGTAAACGGTGGCCAGTCAAAAAATAATTACATCATGTTATCTGTGTTTTGAGGTATCGGTGTTGGGTTTGATTTGAATACCAATTATCACTGATGACAGTTCTTTCGGAAGGGAAGTTCTTCCGTTTCCACTTCCTGCCATTGAATCTTAATCATTAAACTCTGATAGCTCACTCGTTGACCAACCTTCACACAATAAATATAAATTAAGGAAACAGCATATTCAAATTGTATTATGGACGAATCCAAATAACATTCTTACACATTATAATGAAAACAGTTATTTGTTTTTCTTTTCAGTATGTTGGTATTCTGGATTTTATGCAGTAGCAAAAGCCTCCTGTCCTAATTCCAGTAGTTGTAAAAATAAAATGCATTGTTAAAAAAAATACTTACAAGTAGCACGTACTTATAGAATATACATTTTGCACACATAATTATAGAATTACTTTAAATTACTTTAAAATTGTCACGATTATCATACCAGTTGCCTACAATGGTGTGTGAAATGACGGGAGATCGTGTTGTTTCTGATGCTTAAAATATTTGTATATTAATGTACATGTAATTTTGCCATAATACGATTCACATAGAAGTATATTTTCTGTAACTATTTGATAAATGTTTTTGAATATCTATAATTTTGAATAATCTGCTTTCAAAACTCTGAAATGAAGACTTGCAAAAGTCGTTATTTCCTTTCTAATGAAATAATACGTATATAGCACAGAAATCCTGAAGACGGCTTTAGGAGTTCTGGGGTCTATAGATTATGTGGGACATTAAACCAACTCCCTCCTTTGTTTTGCATAGTCGCTTTCAATTGCCCTACATGTATTCATATTTATACAGTTTAGTTGAAATGTGATGTGACGTACATACATGCAAGAAATACACCGTATTAATATCCTCGAAAAGTCAAAATGTGCATAAATCTAATATATTACTACATAGGAAAATCTAAGTCTGATGGTTCACCTACTAGATAGGATCACTTCCTGACGGTTTCCGTTTAATAGGTAAGACAGGGAGCACGCGGGAACGGCCTCCTCAGTGGAATGACAAAAAAAAAAAATAAAATAAAGAAAGTAAAAGAGAGAGAGAGAGAGAGGGGGGGGGGGGGGGGGGGGGGGGGAGAGAAAGGGATATGAAAGAGACTGAAATGAAGACAACACGACTCTTACCAATTCGTTAAAAAAAGACCTTACTATAAAAAGTTTACCCTCCCATGACTTAAACCTATGCAAATTCACTGAATCTGTTTTCCCTTTCTTTTAAAAATATTTTTCGAAAATAATAAGTTTAGATTAACGCTGGAAAAGTGGCGTAGCGTGGGCCCAGCCATTCGGGGGCACTCGATCTTGTCATGGGGGAGATCTTACAGGGTGGATGAAATGTGAAAGAACAAGGCCATTGAGTGAGGGGTGTGTTGGGGGATCACACATTTTCTTTCCACGTGTCACCCCTCTTCCTTCCCCCCCCCCCCCCCTTTTGCATTTCGTTGGCGAGGTAAGAGGGGGGAGGCGGATGGTAAGGCTCCCCTGTCCCCCCACGTAGCTACCCCAACGCTTGGGAAAGTTTGAACAACCACTTTGACAGGATTTCCGACTCTTTATCCCAGAACAGTATAAATCGAGGTCTTAGATAAACTATATTTTTTATTGCAGGTTACTCATACTAGGTGCGTTTAGAAAGTGCATATTATATAGAGAGTATCAGTTGAGTGGTTGATCACTTAAGATTTAAATATCCTTTCCACTTAAGATTCCTGAATTTTCTTTGTCTTTTTAATCCTTTCAATTTACATCTGCCTGTGTTTATGAGGCTTCTGTTCTGTATGTATCTTTCACTTTTATGATTATCTTCTAGTGTGGCCTCTCTTTATCACGCTTCTTACTTCTGTTTCTTGTATATTTAATTTTCGTTAGTTCTATATTTCTTGTTCCTATATTAGTTAAAATTTGTCTATGGAATGCAGGGATCATCACGCGCTCACGCCTGCTTTCGAAAAAGGGTGAAAGATTGAAACGACCATAAGCTGGTCTATGTTCTATCTGTGTTGTTATTTATATGTTTGATTACCCTCCTTATATAAATACATATTATCATATATAATTGTAAGGAAATTCCTTTCGTTTTATATATATATATATATATATATATATATAAAAGTATATATATATATATATATATATATATATATATATATATATATATATATATATGTGTGTGTGTGTGTGTGTGATCCAAAAAAGTGGTTTACGAAGAGGGCCGTTGCAAGACTATATATACCACAATGATTATGACCAAGCTTTCGGGCACCTGCCCTTCATCAGGATCTGGAATCAATAATAAGTAATAATGTATATAGTAACGACAGTACTGTACACATACAAAATGAGAATATTAAATACATCAACAAAATAGAACATAAGTTATGAAACGATAAGCATTTAGGCGACAGAAACATATAAATAAAGTAGACATGGCAGAAATTAATCGTATTGTAATTATCAATATACAAGAATATGTAAGAAGTGGTAAATTACCTTCCCGATTTGGGTACAAGTATTAAGACTGTGTGTAGCTAGTGAATAGTATGTGTTTGTTAGTGAAGTGAGGTGAATTAAAGTGTCTGGGGGTCAGTGTTTACTTAGGCGTGAAGACGGAGGGTCATTGGTCTGCGTTTATACCACGTGGTCTTAGGGTTTGTAGTTTGGAGATCCAATGAGATTCTCTTTTCATGATAGTGTCGTGTTGTTTTGTTTTTACTATTTCAATGCCAGTGATGTTGATGTTGTGAACTGAGTGTCCCGGTAGGTTGAAATGTGTAGTGTATGGTAAAATCTTGATGTTCGGCTTGTTTTTGTTGTAGTTGGTAACTTCTGATCTGGTGTTATTTAGGCGTGTGTATAGCGTAGTCTCTGTCTTTCCGACGTACTGCATATTGCATTTAGTACATGTAAGGAGGTATATTACCCACGATGATTTACAATTGATGTGATCGCGTATTTAATTTGAACTTCTGTCCTGTGGAGGTGCTTGTGAACGTGGTTGTATCTTGAATATGTTGATGAAGTGAGCATTTTTTGGCGTTGCATTTGTAGAATCCTAGCTGTGGCGTAGGGTTGTCTGTGTCTGTTAGCGGGATTTGTGTGTTGTTGGCGTGAGTATTGTTGCTGTTGTTGGCGTGATTATTGTTGCTGTTGGTGACGTGATTGTTGTCGTTGTTGCCGTTGTTGTTGTTGTTGTTTGTCTTGATGTTCGGTGCTTTGGCGTTGACAAATAAGTCGCGGAGTGATTTGCGGAACGATGTCATAGGAGCTGTAGGGTAGATGGTTTGTAGTGGCTGGCATTGTTGGATAAGTTGATAGTGCTTGTGGATGATTTTGGGCATTGCTGATGTGCTGGGTGTATATGTGATAGAGAAATGCACATTAGTGGAGGCCTTCTTCTCCTTTTTGGTGAGGAGTTGGTCTCGGGGTATGGTGGTGGCCTTGTGTACTTGCTGATTGACCATGTTTGTGTTGTATTGGCGATGTATTAGATGTGCTTCTAGTTTGTTGAGATGGTAGGTTGCTCTGTCCTGATTCGAACAAATTCGTCTGATGCGGGTGGCTTGACTGAAAGGGATACTGTGAAATGTGTGTTTGGGGTGGCAGGATGTGGGGAGAAGATACGTATGTTTATCTGTAGGTTTGTTGTACAGTTCTGTTTGGAGTGTTCCATCTTTGAGTTGAAGTAGTGTGTCAAGAAAGCTGACTTCCGAGTTAGAGTAGTTGAAAGTGTATTTGATCGTGTGATGTTTTCTGTTGATTGTATCTTGGAATTTTGAGAGGAGTCGTGGAGAGCCAGACCAAATGAACTAAATATCATCTATGAAGCGTTTCCATGACCCCGCGATGATAGCATGGTGTCTCGAGTTAAGAATGTTGTTCTCAAGCTCGCCCATGAAGATGTTGGCGTAAGAAGGTGCGACTGGTGTGCCCATGGCAGTCCCTTCGATTTGTAGGTAATGTTGATTCTGGAACTGAAAGTTGTTGAGTGTTAGAACTAGTTCTAGGAGGCGCATGAGTTGATCTGTTGGTGGATGTTGTGTGTTTCTTGTGCTGAGTGCATTTTTACAGGCTGTCATGCCTTCGCCATGGGGGATATTTGTGTAAAGAGACGTGACGTCTGCCGTTACCAATATGGTACGTTCTGGGAATGGGGCATGGGATCTGTTCAGACTTTCCACATGATTGAGGAAGTCTGTTGTGTCTTGAAGGTAGGATGGGAGTTTTTCGACTAACGGACGGAGGTGATAGTCTAGATATTTTGATATCTGTACTGTTGGGCAGGAGCATCCTGACACAATAGGCCTTCCAGGGTTATTAGGTTTGTGGATTTTGGGGAGGAAGTACATGTTGGGACAGGATACGTTGGCAGGGACCAAGGTTTTTTTGATTTTCTTGTCTTCGTCAAGTAGGTCAATAGCTTGTTTGACCTGGAGTAGGTGTTTTTGTGTCGGGTCCGAGTCAAGTTTTTTGTATGTAGTTTCGTCGGAGAGTTGGCGTACCCCTTCAGCAATATAGTCTTTAGAGGACATGACTACAACTGCTGATCCTTTGTCTGCTGGTTTTATGACAATGTTGGGGTTCTTTCTGAGTCTGTCAAGTGCTTTACGTTCAGAGGAGGATAAGTTGTCTTTGAATTTGTTTTTTTCGTACTTGGCTACTGCATCTTTTGTGTCTTTCTCAACGTTTTCCAAGAATATTTGTAGGCGAGGGTTATTGATAGTGGGGATCCATTTACTTCTTACTGGGTACGGAAATGCCTGCCTGTTTTGGCTAGAGTCGTCTTGTGACAATGTGCTCTGGGAAAGAGGAGGATCCGGGATGTCGTTGGGGTCTTGTCTAGGATGGTTTGTGGTTGGGGTGGTTTGATCTGTCTGTAACTGTTTTGCTGAAAAGTGCGCCCTCACATACATTTTTCGTTTGAGTTCGGTGAAATCTGCTTGCAACTGCGAATGGTCAATCTGTGCTGGTGTAGGACAGAAAGATAAGCCTTTTGAGAGGAGTGTAGTTTCTGCTTCTGACAGTTCATAGTCCGATAGGTTGACTACTATTGTCGGCTGGCGGTCGTTGTCATCTGTTTCGGCCGCTGACGGTTCAGTGGATGTTGTATTCTTGTTGCAAAGCTGCTTCCGTCGTTTTTTGTATTTATTCCTGTTGTACCTTCTGTTCCTTCTCTTTTGTGGCTGATAACGACTAACTACCGGCGGGCCGTCTTCAAAGCTCGAGCTTCTGTTCTTAAAATCCTTGCAGAAGCTTTCATCCCTCTCAAGTTTGCGTTCTTTGTATTTATGGAGGTTTGCAAACTTTCTGTTGATCTCGCTCTGCATAGAGTTCATCGAATAGTGGTATTGCTGCGGGGAGGATCTATCGAATAGAAGACTTTTCAGGTGAGTGACTTCGCCTTCTTTGTCTGAGATTTGCTCGGCTAGATTGTTGATTGTGACATCCCGGAGTTCGCATGAGGCTTTCCAAAGAGTTGAATTCCATTGACGTTGGCAAGCATCACCGCACTTGAATGACTGTGTCTTCTTCAGAAGTAATCCCTTTGGAACCAAATCTTTATCCCTGTATAGTGATAAGTACTTTTGGTGTCCCCGAAGACGATGGAGAGATTCAGCTTTCCTTTGGATGTTGCGTAATAGCGAAGATCTGTCGTCATTTGTCGCATCGTTATTGTTGATGGTGCTGTTCGTACTGCTACTGCTTGTAGTACTGTTAATGATTCCTTGTCCGATCGTATGGGTAGTGGTATGTCTGCCAGCCATGCCGTCACGGATCCGAGGGAGACGACTCCCAGGATGCACACCGAGATAAACGAGGAATACATATTTATATATATATATATATATATATACATTTATCTCTGAAACACTTTTCTAACCTCACAATTCTTTGTGTGTCTACCCCCCCCCCTCTTTCTCCTTATTCTCCCCTCTCCTCCCCCTCTTTGTATTTATCTTTCTTCTTCAACCCCTCTCTTCACATTGGTCTCCATTTTATTTTCTAATATCCTCCCTCTCATTAGTTACATTTCCCTGCTCTGACGCTCTCTCTGTGTCTCCTTCTTTATTCTTCTCTTCACTCGATTTCTCTCCCTTTCCACTGTACTACTTCTGTCCTTCCTTTTTAGCTTTGTTTCAATATTTTTATCTCTCACAGTATCTTTCTTATCTATTAATATAACACTTAATCGTCATTATCAATAATGCCCATCACAACTGTCATACAAGAATACAAGGAATACTTCCAATTTATTACACCATTAAATCGACATCACTTTCGTAAGTGTTCATTTGTTTCTAATATACATGCAGATCACATGCAGATCATTATGAATCAAACTCATAAAACTCCTGTGCACCCATCTTGTCTATCACAAGGAGCTGTCGAGTGTTTTATCGGAAGTGTTCGACTTATATATTGCTTTTATCTATATAAACTTGACTGGAGATAAAAGGGCAAATATGAGTAACTCTCCTTTATGGATGAAGTACGTCATGTGTCGCCCTTGAGAATAATAATTTTCATTTTCAATTTTGCTGTTACTTTTTTATCATTTATGCTAATACTCTGTCATGGGGATCTGCCTAATAATATTTCATAAATCATATGGATATGATTGAATTTGCTTTGAATTCATTTATTGCTTTGGTAGCTGCATAAACACAATTCAATTATGAAGCATCATGATAAGTGAATCATCTAAATTGACATACTAATATGCAAAAAATTAGGTTTTTTCCCCAAAAGCAGATAGAGACAAGAAAACTGGAAAATATTATTTGAATAAACTCACGCTTGCTAATACATGTCCTCGCACAACACATGCATAAAACTTATTCAACATAATACGTGTACATTATCTATTTCATCAAATTATGCCAATGTAATGGGATAAACGAGAAACGGGGGAAAGACATAAGAGCGAATGAAAGAGGGGAGAGGGAGAAAAGAGAGAGAGAGAGAGAGAGAGAGAGAGAGAGAGCGGGGGGGGGGGGAGTTAGAGGAGGAGGAGAGGGAGGGGAGAGATAAAGATAAAGATTTTTAAAAAATGGCAAAGGGATAAGAAGAGAGTGGATGAGGTGCAGGAAAGAGAATAAGAGAGAGAGAGAGAGAATGAGAGAGAGAGAGAGAGAGCGGGGGGGGGCTGGAGTTTGAGGAGGAGGAGAGGGAGGGGAGAGATAAAGATAAAGAGGAAAAAAAATGCATATAACTTTACTACTTCTTGAACGTATCACAATTGGGAGATGACAAAATAAAACTGCAATAGGTAGCGAAGTATACTTTTAAATTGCACAGACTAATTATGAAAAATATATACATACAATGGTCGCTCCCACGATACAAAGGTTTGATGAAAAATAAACCTGATATGCGATACTATTCAAATATTTCTTAAAGGAACATAAGTTCCGGTACTGAAATCTATATCCAGACAAACTATTTAAGATAATTGGTTAATAATATAAGAATCCTATATTATCTTATAGTTGTTAAAACCAGCAAAAACAGAATGGTACCAGGGTGGAATTATAGGACATACCCTTACATTTCTTTGCTAATCATCAGCTATTAACCTTTCTTGTCAAATTCATTCACCAGATATTATTGATTGATTAATGATTTATTTTAACCTGACTGCTGAGAAAGCAAATATGTTGGTAGATAAATAACCTCGGGGAACCTACACTCTTAAAAAAGTTGGGCAAAAAAATGCCAAATTTTTAACCAACACTGGGCAACATACTGTCCACACAACTTTTGGTTAAAATTTGCCCAACTGATGTTGGGCAATCCATTTACTATGTTGTTGGGCAAATTAAATTGCCCAGTTGGTGACCCATTAGATTTTACCCAACTCTACAATTGCCCAACTGTTGATTATATTCTCAGTTGGGTAATTATTGCCCAACCAATCTTACCCAATAGGATTGCCCAACCCTCTATTTGTTCAGCTGTTTGGTAACAAATATCATGTGGTTGGGCAAATTCAGCTGCCCAATTTATTGTTTCCTTTTTCCTCCAACCTAGGTAAAAGAAAATGAAATCTGCTTGTTACGTCCTTCTGGGTCTTAACCTAATCAATCCTAACCTATCCTATTTTAAGCTATCCTATCCTATATCTTAACCTATCCTATCCTAGTCCTATCCTATCCAGTTAGTGCAAACTAGTGCAAGCTCTTATATACCCCTTATATTTTTTATGCATTCGGTGACAGTTAGTAAATCGGGCCACCCCAAACCATACGCTACTAAAAATTCATGAATATTCATATAAGTGTTTTCCCCAGTATTGGGTAAAAATATTTACCACAAGTTGGGCAAAAGCGAATTTCTAACCAACCATCAGTTACCCAACAAAATTTACCCAACTGGCAAAGGAAATGTGACAAAATTACACAACTACAGGGCAACAAGTAACCAACCCATAATTACCAAATACTGTTGGTAAATATATGCCCAATATTTAGGTAAAAAGTATTGACCAATATTGGTTACACCACTCGAGTGTCCAGTTGGTTAATAATAGCCCAGAATTGGGAATATTTTTAACCAACCAGCAGTTAGCCAACTAAATTTACCCAACATTTTAAGAGTGTACGGTTCTAAGTCCTATCCGAGTGATTTTGTAATTGAGAATTAATGCTCTGTCGCTGCTCTACCACTGAGCTTGAGATCTTAGTATAAAATATTCTGTTGTGATTAGAACTGTGAAACTTTATTTCTATTCATTACCTTGACTCAAAACTAGACTGCACGTCATCGTCTTGATTTTATGTGACTTCCTTGATCGTTCTGCTTTAACTTGTGAAATTACTATAAAACTCCATTGACACTGTTCATCAATATTTTGCTTTACATCAATTCTTGCTATTCAACACTGTGAATTAGAGTACGTTGTCATTCCCTAGACAAATTTGAAACATGCTGCGAGAGATAAAAATGTTTTAGAAGTTATTCTACCAAAACAAAGTTAAATTAAAATACTATCATATCATTCACCACAGTTTGCAAAAACATAAATTAATCTATTTATGCATTTTGACAAAATTTTCATAAAACTTCCTTATGTAAATTACTTTACATTCCGGTTCTTCTATAAATCATATAATTGTCTAGGTTTAGAGCGGAAACGTCTGCATAGAGGTCATTTCGAGTCGACTCCCGGAACACATTTAACATGTTTAACCCTCTATATTGCACAGGCAATGCACACTTACTGGTATACATAGTTATTCATTGTGGTTGTATTGTTTTACGAGTGAGTTCATCAGCTCCAATGTGGATTTCCAATTTAGCAATGAGATTTTATATCATGTTCGCGTAGAAAAAGTCTTAATGTATGTTTTTACTCATACATTCAAATCGATAACATTTTGCTTTTCTTTTAAATAACGTTGTGAAATTTACAGTATAGAGAAATAAACTGAAAGTTTTATTTAAAAAGAAAAAAAAATCATTGCAAATTATAAGATAATACTCTGTGGCGCAAGAGACAGATACTGAAACGCTCAAGTAGTTTCCGGGCAATGAAGTAACATTTGCTTATTACCATGGTGTTATTATTACATTAAAAGCTAGATTCCATATTTACATACACTCTTAAAAGGTTGGGTAAATTTAGTTGGGCAACTGAAGGTTGGTTAGATATGGCCCAACGTTGTGTAACTCTTACCCTAATCTCATAATGAATCAACCAATTTGTGTAACAACCCTACATCAGTTGGGCAGATTTTAACCAATAGTTGTGTGGACAGTATGTTGCCCAGTGTTGGTTAAAAGTTAGGCATTTTTTTGCCCAACTATTTTAAGAGTGTAGTTTCCACGAAAATAGGTGATCGTATCTATTAGTTCCTCGATGGGCATGGTAATATTATCAGTCGTCTAGAAAAAAGGGGATTATAACAGTCAGTATAGTTTCGTTAAGTATAAGTTGTGATCTCGAATTCGAATTATTTTTCACTTAAAACACCAAAGTCGTCATCGAGTTTTAAAACTATAATTTTTATAAGGATTATATCTTCCGAATGAATCGGATAAAACAGTGTACAGGGGCCGCGGAGCGTTTTTGAAAGTGGAGGGGGGGGGGGGGCTGATTTGATTTCACTCATTAATGACAATTTTCGAACCCTTTTTCCGAGGTTTTGACACGTGTCTACTCAAAAAAGTGTGGGGGGGGGGGGGGGGGCTGCACCCCCAGCCTCCCGGTTACGCGGCCCATGGTGTATGATAGCAAACTGATAAGAAACCGTAGATGAAGATATCGGGTGTATCTGGACGACTATGCAATAATTTTGCCTACAAGCTGTGTTTGTGCTTCTCAGCAAATTTTCGTCAATTTATTAATTTTTTCAAATTGGTTTTTATTTCTAAGAGCTAAGCAAACTGATGATTACATGAACGCTTTTCAATATTCCTTGAGTAAAAAAGGGCAACAGTTTTATACGCTATCATAGTTATTGTATTCCTAATACACAAAAAATAAATCAAAACAAATCCCTGTCATTTTCATTTTGCATAATCACTGTAAAAATAGAGTACACACTCCTTAAACATGTTAAACAATGACACTAATCAAAGTCACTGTCATCGTCGTTCTCGTCTTCCTCTCGCCATTCAGATGCTGAGTCATCATTGTCCAGGACTGAGGCATAAGCATTCATGGTATCACCAATATCAGCATACTGAGGTGATTGTGGAACTTCGCTCCAGTTTTTACGAAATCCTCCCTCGTTACCGATTAATTCGTACTCGACCTGGTCAAGACTTCTCACCCTTCTTCCTTCTCTTTCATAACCCTGTTTCATCATCGCTTCCGTAGCCCCTTCGTTGAGCCTTGGGAGAGTGTGCGCGGTTTTAACGTGACTCGAGTTCCTGGGTCGATCGTAGTTACTCATTGGGCTAGGTTCACTTTGGTCGCACTCGTCGTAGTCATTGTCGTCCTCTTTTATTTGTTTGACTTGCTTGCTCATGATCTCGTAGTCACTGATGGTGCTGTACGTTGGTATACCCATGGACTGGCATTTTCCGCGCTGAGGTTTGGGTGGGCCAGGGCGAGACGACATAGCGCGGTTCAGTGAGGTGGCCTTGTTGTTTTTCATGTTCTCGGGTAGAGAAGAGTTGAAGGAACTAGGGACGTTACTCAGATAGGTATCAATGAGCTCATCTTCGGTAGAATTTGGAGACCTGCTTCCAACGTCTTCAATGTCAGCGTAATCGGAGCCAATGTTACATTCAACTCCATTACTTTCATTGACAGATGACGATTTTCCCTTATTTCGAGTCTTTTTCTTTTTGTCAGGTTTTGCGTAGAGTGGGACTCTGCCTGATGACTTGGTAATGTCAGAGGCAGAGGAAACCTTATTCTCAATTGTCATTTTTGTATAGTCGCTATTGACGTTAGGATCCTTGATTCCTGGTTTGCGGAAAGACGAAGCGTGTCGTGACATCGGAGGTGTCCATGGAGCATCCTTCTTCATCCTCTGTGAGGTCCATCGTCGGTCACCATGACTACTTCGGTTGGAACTGACGGACAACGTCGATAAGGTATTTGCCATTTGTCTTGATCGAGATGTCGGATCTGATATCGTTTCGTACTCGCAACTGTCTAGGAGTGGCATGGAGTTGCAGAGACGCTTTGAGTTGTTTTGGAGCCGATTTTCAGTGGTGGCGTCAGGTTCAGCGTAGATCTGCTCATCTGTAGACTCGGGTTGTAGGTTAAGCATTCCACAAGAAGACGAAAAAGAGCTTTTGAAGTGCTTTTTATCAGCGTCCTCGACATCTATACCAACGCTTCGATGTCGCTTTGATTTCTTATCTTTGAAGGAAAGGGCATATAGTTGTGAGCTGCCATCGTGCTTGGTGTGAGGAATCTTTTGAAGCTCAACTGCGTCGTAAGTATGTGTCTTTTCTCCTGAATACTTATGTCGCAGAGACCTTCTTTTCTTCCTTCTGACAAGGATAACAATAATTATAACAAGTGCTACTATGATGATGATGACGAATAGTATTACCACAGCTACAGCTACTCCCATGCCACCTCTTGAGTTCGGTGGAATAGGTTTTGTAACTCCAATGATGCTATTTTGAGTAGTTGTTCTTCCGGTCGTTCGATTTGACTGACTCTCTCCAGGAGGTCTTCGTGACATAGGTGTTGTGACTTCAACAATTCGCAGAGACGCATAACTTGATACCGTGACGTCTTCTGAGATGTGGACTGTACATTCGAATAGCATGTATTGGTCATCATCTTGTACGTTTACAATCGACATAACTTCATTGTTTTCGATGAGACGTTCTTGACCAACAAGGGGAACACTTCCATTAAAACTTACATCCCAAGAGATCTCAGGAGAATAATTCTGATTACCAGATGTACAAAAAAACATTGCTCTGGAACCAAGAGCTACTTTACTAATGAAAGGATCCACTCTCACTAGTCCGGGTATATCGTCTCCAATACATGGTGCATTTATGGTTAAAGAAGTATCACTGTCCAGGATGAATCTGCATATTATGCTTGGAGTGTCCCGAGAATCAATACGACTGATGATGCGACCTGGGAATCGTAGGTCAACATCGATTGTTTCACCGCTTCTACTGTCAAAGTATGCCTCACCTGGTCGACTATGGGTCCATGAACAGGCTACTTCAAATTCTTGGGTCAGTTCTGATCCTAGTGAAGATAGAAGGTTTAGATGACAACTCAAAGAATTAGGTATTGACGAAACAGAAATCGTTGCAGAGGCAAGGGGTGTATATCTTCTGCTAGAGCCAGATTCATAACCACATTCATAAAGTCCAGCCTCTGTTGATAAGTTTATGGCCTTGATAACAAGCTTGTATATTTGTTGAGACTGGTCAATGACTACTTTGTAGTTTTCAGGATCTACACCGTACCCTTCAGAGGGGTATATGTAGGCATTGCTACTGATATATCGGCGACGCCCAGGTCCGAGTAAATAGGTCCAAAATATTGTGTTATCATTGTCATTGTTCACATCGCAAATTAACGACACTGTATCTCCTTCCACTGCCGTCTTATTTTGAGGTCCAACTTCCAGAATGATAGCACATGACACTGGTGGAAATAAAATATATATCCCGAGCATTGCGGTAAATCCAGAGAGCAAGACAGCTTTGATACCAGCCATGTCCAATATATGAAGTGTACAGGTGTAAGAAATGTTTAATCATCAAACATATTGCAGGTCCATACGGAGAAAGTCAAGTAATGTTTTCGTTCAGTGCACGAATCCAATTAATCCGTAAAAGAGCTTCATGGTATTTACCATATATACTGCAAGTAATTATTAGACGGTGTTATGACCATGGAGCATGTCCCGCAAATCATATGAGATCTCCACAGCAAACAATGATATAATATAAACATAACATGAATAAATCAGTGAGATCACGGAAACTATTGGAAACCAGTCCTATAACAATGACGAATCGATGCACAGTGATAAGGAAATAAATGGAGGTCACCTGCTGCAGCCTCGATTACTCAATCTGGTAGCGGTGTCAACTAGCAAGACTATAATGCCACATTCGTCTATCAATGTACCAACAGTGAAACGATGAGTGTAACTTTCGATTATTATATATTTGTAATGAAATAATCGATCGAAAGGATGATAAGTTGTTTTATTTCATTTTTATTGCTGAAACCGCATAATCATACCGATACCAGGAGCATCACTTATCCTTTTTGAACGAGGGAGGGTATTTTCAGACCTAATTTTCTGAAAAACCACTTGAATTTTTCCAAACAAGCAACCAAAAAAAAAAGAAAGAAAGAAAGAAAAGGATAGAAAAGAGGGCAGAAGAAAGAAAAAGAAAGGGAGGCCTTTTTAAATTCAAATTTACTGACATGCTTAGGTTTTAAAGGGAGTGTCATACAACACAACAAACCCTCCCTTCCAGCGTCACCCCTGACCGATAAGAATTAATACCCCAATTGATTTGTATTGATTCGTTTTGGTGAAATTAAGCAAATAACTGGCCAAACACACCGGATCCGCAAGATAAGCATGCACATAAACACTTAAACAGGATAAGGAAGACGGGAGAAAGATATAACTACGTAGATAGAAATAGGGGCGATGGAGAAATAGGATAGTGTTCTTAATTGTTGGAGAAGTATTTTAACACTTATCAGCAGATTGAGCAGATTGAGCAGTTTGATTAATATACATGTAACTATAAAAAGAATCATCAGGAGACTTCAGTATTGATAAAAACTTAAGCTCTCATTTACTATGAATCGGAATAAAATGACCGCTTCCCCTTTGATTTACATGCGATCATTTACAACATACAATCACAGAGATAAACAATTTCACGAGTATGATATATACTTTTTGAAATGTTGCTAGAGATTAAATAACGTATTAAAGTAAAAAAAAAAAAAGTGATATTCACCTTAATATTTTCATAGCTATAACTGCTTGCGGGTTATATCCTTGACAACTATAATTGATTTTAATAGCATTGTTACGGACTGCTACGTTAGATAGAGAAGACATTTCATTAAAGAATTTCTCTACCTTCGAAATAAAAGTCACAAACGAAGAAAACAAATCATTCTCTTGATGACGGGGGGCACTGGTGGATTTAAACCAGGTGTGGCATTTCTTTGCTTGTCAGAGACTTTTCGAGATCGTGGCCCCCTTTTCTTGACACAGAATCCTGAATCCGCCCTTGTCGTTGACCTCTAGTTTAAATAATACCCATTCTGTCTTGGATACATCTGGTCTTGTGAATCTTTAGCTATTGGAGATGTCTGGTAACTAAAGTGACCCCCCTCCCAAAAAAAAGAAGCCTTTGAGGAATCTGATTTCGATTTTTTGTTCACCCTTTCTCCTAGATACCTCATCAAAATTAGAAGGATGTGATCCGAAAAAGAAAACAAGATATCTGAACCTGAAATAACATGACTCTGCGATATATGGCGATGTATATGAATATTGTTTCTACTCATAAATGACGTAAATTGCTGGCTCATTTTGCTCGCTTACCCTTATGTCTCAAAAGTATTCCCTAGAAATTACTGTTCTTTCATTGGTAACAACGATAATAATTTCGAAAACGATCATCAAAATCATCTATGTTGTAAAATTCACGTCCTGTTTTATTGTTTATTATTATCCTCGCGGTCCTTACCATTAAACTTAACATTAATATCATTCCTACGAGCAAAATTACAATCTACTACTACATTTATGTCAGTACATTATTTGTAACACCACCCCCCCCCCCCTATACACACACAGACACGCACACACCTAATCCAAGTCAACATCCTCACAGGAAAGCTGGCTATTATACTTTTGTAGGCTTTTTATGAATTTTAGGACATGACGTTGAATTTCCTGATTGTCCTTCCGATCATTTACCATGCCCTAATTACAATATTGTTTTGTCAGAGCGGCCTCAAGTGTCGATTATTTACCGGAAGATAACAGCAACCAGACCACCAGACCACTGAACTTTGTTGCCCAGGTTTATAAAATTTATTGAAAAAAGAATCATGTCATCACAACAAAAACGTTACTATCGTGACTATGAACAACCATGAAAAATGATTTTATCAAAATCAGATCAACACAACAATGTGCTATCTGAGGAAAAGAATTCTGAAATCATAGACCAAACTTTGCCCCGCTGTCTCCATACCAAGAATGATAAAAGGCATTCTTCAATATTCAAGTTATGTTAATTGGCATAAATATTTTTGTTGCAATGATATTACCACAGTATTTTACATTCTTCAGAAACAGTCAATTGTTGGTACTGGTATGTTAATTTTGTACAATGGGGCACCTGAATATACTCTTAGAGACAACGGGTTATTACCAGCATGAATGTATGACGATTGTTAAAAATATTGGGAACAAGTTATGCAGATGCCAAATAGTTCGTATTTTTTCCTATGATAATTACTTTTACATTTCAAATTTAGTCAACACATTCGTCATGTTCGTACATGGGCTAAACAAATTCGGGTTTACAAAACAATGAAGATATTTTTGTCTCCAAGCTCTATCCCAGAACAAACTCAACGGTACTTTTTTAAATTTTGCTCAATCTTGGTTTCAGTCATTTCAATAGAAAATTTCATTTTCTTTGATTAACCAGTATTGGAAACTTACATATAATCTGTCAAGCAATTTCATGTTGTCCTTTCGATCATTTACCATGCTAATATTGTTTTGTAAGAGCGGCCCCCAGTGTTTATTATTTACCAGAAGATAATAGCAACCAGGCCATCAGACCATTAAACTTTTCTGTCCTGGTTTGATTGCTTGGTTTTATTTATAAAATTTTTGAGAATAATTATGAATATCATCATAACAAAACGTTACTCTCGTAACTATGAACAACCATGAAAAAATGATTTTATCACAATCAGATCACGACAGTATGTGCTATCTGAGGAAAAGAAATCTGGAATTACAGGTCAAACTTTGTCCCACTGTCTCCATCCCGATAATGATAAAGGGTATTCTTGAGTATTCACCTAATGTTAACTCACATGAACCCCTTTGTTAACAATGATATTACCCATGGAATATTTTGCATTCTTCGGAAACACAAAAAGCTTGGTACATGTTGATTTTGCCCACTAGGGCACTCGAATGTACTGGGTTATTACCAGAATGAAAGAATAACGTCTCCTACAACGTTTAGGACAAGGTATGCAGATGCCAAATAGGTAATATTTTTTCCTACTGTGATTAATTTTACATTTCGAATTTGGGCAACATGTTTTTATATGAGCTAAACAAACGAATTCGACTTTGCAAAAACAATGAGGATGTTTTTGTTTCGAACCTCTACACCTAAAACATATAACTATACTTGTTTGAAATTTTGCTCAATCATTTATTTGGTTTCATTCAATTCAAGACAAAATATAATTTCATTTGGTTAATTGTTGTTGGGAATTTTAAAATAATATGTCCAACAACGTATGTAACAGAAATATAACATTTATCATTAAGCTTATCTGATAAGGTAATTCATTTGGATGATTTCAAACGAGTCGACAGTCAATCAATTCTACAGTCTTACACAATACCAAACAGTCCAGATTAATAGATTAATATATGGTGAATTGTGTAACATTTCATTCAGAATTCAGAAAGAAATGTGATGAACAGTTTAAGGAGATGATGTATATGAGTAAAAATAAATATACATGTTTAGTAAAAAAAAAAAAAAAAAAAAAAAATGAACAAAAAAAAAAAGAAGCTTACTCTTCATTTCGATAGCCGACTCCTTAGACAAGGCCGTTTCTCAGACATTACTTTTATAATAAAATACCACCTCACATCTATCTTCGAAGGTTAAAGGACAGTGCACTGTTGAATTAATAACAACGAAATACTATATATGGAATTCTGTATCTGTGGTTGAAAAAGAGAACTCAATCACCATCGTCACAGTACTAATTACTTGACTAAAATGCTGATTGAAATTGACAACACACTTGTGATCTTGTCCCTGCTGAAGTGAAGTATATAGCATGTATTCTTGCTTATAACTATTTTATCTCCTTACATCTACGTCCAATTGGTCCTATGACAACCAATCCAAACATTAACGCTAATTTTAGCAAATTCTGCAATCCCGAACATTTACCAAAATTATCCGAACACATACACCATCAAGCTTTACCTCGTGAGACTTTCGCAGACAAAAGAGGGCAGACTCCTTCAATCAACTGGTGACCGGGAGTAGCCACAGAATATGAAAAAGCAGCAGAGAGATTATTAACCCTAAATCATAAGCCCCAAACCTCTGAATTTTCTATGGGATTTACTACCACATGACCAATGTGACTATTAAAACACGAGACGTCATTTGCTGACATAGGTAACGCGTCAATGACTTGCATACGGTCTTTTGCGCGTCATGAACAGAGCTGTCGTTGGGGGGGGGGGTGTGGGGGTGTCCCCCTCCCCCACTCAAACTTGCTGTCGGCAAATGCGCCACCTCTGTCGGCAAGAAAAGGAGGGGGGAAGGAGAGGGAAGAGGGGGAAAAAAGGAAAAGGAGAAAAGAGAAAGGAAGAGGGAAAAGAATGAAATGGGAAAGTAAAGGGGGATGAAAAGAAGGAAAGGAAAAGGGAAGGAAAGAAAAAGAAGGAAAAACTGGCCTTTTTTTTTTTTGCTGGCTCGCTGAAAGTTAATATTCGGGCAAAAGGAGTCTGTCACAGTGGAATTGGAATTGTATTTACTATTTGCATTTTTTTGGCCATTGGTGGTGAATGATAGTTAATAGTGAAATAAGAATGATGTTTAATTTTCCAGTGTGAAAGTACCATTGTCCGTTCGGCGAGGTCCACAGTGAGGTCCTTGTTGTGGTGACTACAGCTTAATTCTATTCGTCGAAAAAGCATGAACTTTTGGAGAGATAAAAAGAACTTCACGCGGTGATGTATACATTTGAGAGAATGAAAACCTTTGAAACGTTTCATGAACAACTTTGGATAATTTGCGTCACTAATTGATGTCATGTTTCATAGACAGAGTGCATCAGTGCTTACAAGACTAGTGATGTTTAGGTTATTGAAGTGTAGTTTATGTTCTTGCGGTTCAAGAATGAGAAGTGTTTATCTTATGTTGAGGTGTGAACAAGAGAGTTAGGCAGAGTAGAAATGTTGTTTGGTAGAGTCAAGGATCAGGTCAGTACAGGATTTGTTGGAGACTAGAGTTATAGTTAGCCTCAGTGGCTGTCATGATAGTTATGATTTGATGATAGCATAGGATTGTTAGAAGGTAAAGTTATTCAAAGATCAGGTCAGCGCAGGATCTTTTAAATAAAAAAAGAAGTGGTTTGCATGGCATGGCTGTTGTTAAATTTGTCTTTATTTCTTTGTTCTCATGTGACAGAGTCCCCCTTCGGAATGGGCTGCAATCGAAATGGCACCTCGTATGAGCCGGACTTTAGAAAGCGTATCGTCGGTGGAATGAAAATATATCTCCACTCGAAAAAATAGAATATTCGGGACGTAGCGCCACTGTGGGACGTGTCACATTTTAGAATGAAGGACATTAGAATGTCAAACATGTATTTATTTTTTTTCCCATACATGTATGAATAGATAAATAGTGTTATCGATCTCTAGTCCTTATGGGTTAGTTTTAAGTGTATATCAAAAGTAGGAAACATTAATGATTATCTGTCTAGCTTGAAATCCAAGGGTTCATCCATCTTGTTTTTCTTTCTATTCTTAATACTTAATACATTTCACCGTGAGCTATAATTGCCATAACCTCTTGAGTTCTTTCTTCAGCTGTGGGAAACTCTTTTTCAGGCATTCGCTGAATTCCACTTTCGCTTTCATGACCGAAAGGACATCGATTATTTATTGCCATCATTACTTTCATCTCCACAGGACGAATCACAACGAAGAAGATTATTTTTTTCAGGGGACTGATAAGGAAGTAGCTGGTAAAATACTGCGCTCATTAATTTCTGTGCTTCGAGACGAGCAATACGCATCTTAGCCAGACTTGCAGTTTTGTTCTGTACCTTCTATTTTCTGAAATTTGACCTAAAATACGATGGCCATAATTTAGCATTGACATAAGGAACCAAATGTATTAAGGTTTGATATGTATGGACATGATGGATTTGCTTCGAATAATGTTTCATATTTTATCGCAATCAAAATTGGAAACGTCGTAGGAAAGAAGATCCAGATCGAGAGGTAAAACCTTGCGACGCAAATGTGATTGTAGTTCCATAGGAATCAAGGATAAAAATGGCAGCTAACAGAGCGAAAGAGTATTCTGCGGTTTTCTTTGTAATGTGGATATTGTGTCTGTTACCTTTCATGCCATGCGCTACAACCCTGGACGGTGGACCTCAAGATCAAATACCCAACTACGTCACAACTTCACCTTCCCAAGGACCATCGATTCAGACAATTAGAACAATCAGTGAAGGCGGAGGTACAACTGCTGTTACAGAACCCAGTTCACGTGGTACAGTACTTGAAAAAGGACCTAAAAACAAGACTCGACATGAAGGAGAGAAAGTTTCCTTGATTTGTGATGTAAACGATGATAATAATCGACATATAGCTTGGAAATACTTGAGTGGGCCTAGTGATGAACGATTCATCAGCATAAACAGCTACATCTACCCTTTTGAAAAAAATGATAAGAATGAAACTAAGTACAAAGTTATCATTGACAAATCTTCACAAACATACAAACTGGTAATAAAACCCGCCATGTTTCCGACGGATACTGGTATCTATGAATGTGGGTATCAATATGGCTCTAATGCGAGTTATAAACCGCTTGCTTCAGCAATGATTACAGTGTTGCGAAGAACTCATTCTTCACCCAGTTGCCGAATGAATCTTCTACCTTTCTTGGGAAATGAGGTAGACGATACTTTCGAAATAATGTGTTTATGGAGCCATGGTCATGCAGGTGAAGCTCGTTTTGACAGTGCCAGTGGAGTAGCTCTTGGTGTTGACTTGGCTTTCCCAGACCGTATCATCAGTCGGATCCAATCTCACAAAATTCCAAACATTACCTGCCATTTTATTTCCAGCGGCAGTCCTTCTAAAACAATGGATGCGCCTTGTATAAGTGACAATAGAGCAGGAATAATTAGAGTAGATCCTTTCGTCAATGAAGTTACCGTTGGTTCTAACACCTCATTTAATTGTTCCTCCATGAACAAGAGCTATTTGCCCACGGACTCTTGGACGATTTACTATGAAGAGAAAGTTTCTCTCGTTACTTCAGAACGGTTCATTAAAAAGCAAGATGTCATATCGATCGTTAACGTTAGTGAGTCTGACGAGACTCTACTTGTTGAGTGTCATTCACTCCCCATGTCAGAAAATAGGACAATATCAAGTTTTGGAGCTCTGCGGATTGTTGAGATGACTACTCCTCACTTAGAGGACCCAACACAATGTGTAACCGACGAAATTAGTCAAAGTACCGACGAAATTAGTCAAAGTACCGACGAAGTTAGTCCAAGTACCACCGAAATTAGTCAAAGTACCACCGAAATTAGTCAAAGTAGTAGGCGTACATCCATAACAAAAACGTTTGACATTGGTATTTCACCAACGTCCGGTGCTCTGAGCTGTTGGCTATATCTTCTGCCTTTTCAACGACCGGCAGTTAACCGCGATTATGAAGTAGTGTGTTCCTGGACTCACAGTCAAGTATATCAGGCTCAGATTAAGACAAGCAGTGGTGAAGAAATTGATAGTTACCTTACACTGCCTGATCATATCATCAGTCGGGTCAATTCCAGTGTTACTCAAAATAATATTACATGTCAATTATCACTTGACACAAATGCTCACAGGCCCGTAAGTACACCATGCATAACAGACAATTACAATCCAACAAAATTAATTAGGGTGGATCCTTTTATTGGTAAAGTGGACGTTGGCTCTACTGCTTTATTCACGTGTACCTTCAACAATCAGAGTCATCGATCATTGCTTTCCTGGAATGTACACTCTAAT
Organism: Heliocidaris tuberculata; assembly: GCA_025618425.1. Lineage (NCBI taxonomy): Eukaryota > Metazoa > Echinodermata > Echinoidea > Camarodonta > Echinometridae > Heliocidaris > Heliocidaris tuberculata. The sequence continues at coordinate 5,235,944 of CM046839.1, forward strand.
GGAAATGTATCTCCAAAAAAAGTTGATCATAGTAAAGTTAATCTTGTTGTACGTGAGCATGAGGATGGACAATATATGCTTGTAGAGTGTCATATCCAGATGTCTAAGAATGTTAATATGTTAAGTTATGGAGTTCTGCGTGTCGTCGAGGTGACAACTCTGGACTTCACAACCTCGTCTGGCAAGAGCCAGACTAGTAAAGCAACGGACAATCGATCAGATAGTAAAATCGAGTTTACAACAGATCAAAGCAATATTACTGAAACACAGACTTCCGTTGACATTACAACCCCGAAACTCCCAACCCCGTCTGGTGAGGGTAAGACTAGTAACATAACGGACAACCTATTAGTTCGAACAGAAGAACCTGCAATTGATCAGAACAATATTACTGAAATCATACCCCCCAAAAAAGGAATCGTAATGACTGTTTTATCCTCGGTTATAGTCGCTCTCATCATACTATTGCTTTCAATTTTCATCGTCTATCTTCTAAGGAAACAAAGGAGAATATCTTCACGTCATCAATTGCCCGAAGATGGCAGATCCGACGCGATTGAACTTTCGAAAATTCCCCATATCTTGCACGAAGAGAGTTCAGAGTGGTATGCTTTATCATTCAAAGACAAGCGAGTACAGCAAATTCAAAGTAATGATCTTGAAGTCAAACATCACGATGGAGATAATCTGAACAGTCTCTTTTCTTCTTCTCTCGGGCTACTGACCTTGCCTCCATCACAGTCGACCGATGATCACACGTACTCTGAACCTGGTGTCACTCGTGCGTCAGAAGAGCCACTACGTCAGACCATATCAAGACAACAGTGCACATTCACGCCTCTTCTAGAGAGTGATGAGCATGATGAGTAGAGCGACGGAATGAGAAAATTCCTTCAAACCAAGTCAGTCAGTGTTCGGTTTTGTGTATCATATCTTCTTACAAAATGATTTATTGATTTTAATTGGGGTATGCAGTAAGAGCGGGGGCGTACATCTCACCACACACCCCTCGCCGAACTTGCCACTTAAAAGTTAAGGAGACATAGCGACTGTATGTACAAAAAAAAGACAACAATTTAATCTAACATAATTATGTCTAAGAACCGACTGAGATACATGTAATAACACTGGTTGACATTTGATGGAGAAGGAATATAAAACTATAAGAAAGGCATACGAAAACCTACTGGACTACTATGAATTATAATGTTTTCTTTATTTGTGAAATGATATGGAGATTTCTATATGACATCGAAGAAAATAACGAGAAAAAAATGACATAGAATAATAGACGTAGGTTTTAACGCGCTGAAATATTATTGTTTTTGGAACCATGCCTTCTTCTATTTCCTATATATACTAGCTGAAGCAGCCCGTGGACATATCATCCACGGGCGCTAGCTGTGTTTATGATTAATCACAGTACCGTATATTTGTCACAATAATCAAGTGAATAAAGAAAAAATTCGGGTAATGTGTTATTTTTTGACCAAGAAATATTTACAACATGTGTGTATATGTTATTCATCCAAATCTTGCATGAGTTCTGAAGAAAATACATTTTCATCTTGATGAAGACTAAATGACGATTGTTTTACTTTATGAATGACTGAATAATGATATTTATTTATGTTACGTCAGCCCTGTGGCCTGTGGATGACACACGATCTCATTTACACCTGGGCGGGATTCTCGCACACAGAGCATGGATATAATTATGTTCGAATAGTATATCCATGAATAGAGCTAGAGTGAGCGATTTGATCTTGCCATGTTTCTGTGGTTTAATACTCAGAGAAATTAAGGCCATAAAAACATAACATGCATAATTAGCGGTACGTCCCTTGTAAAGGATGCAAAAATTAGAAAGAAAATGAATTTATTGTCATTTTCTTTTCAGGGGGATTATGGCCCCCTTATAAGTCTTGGGAGGACCGACGGATTGACCTTTCCCTACCGTACCCCCTCCCCCACCCCATTGGCCTCCCGTCACCCCCAGCGCGAGGGTTAGTATCCTATACGTATTCATATCATAGTGGAAATATTTTCGAAGGAAATTTTGGTGGTGGGGGGGGGGGGGGAGGCTCCTTCTTTACACCGTGGCAACCGATATTCCTAGTGAAATAAAGAGTCCTAAAATATGAAGTGGCCGAAATCCCCCCTTTTTTTACATCTAACAGTTACATGTTGCTCCCGGCTTTACCCTGTCTCATTGAACATCAACCCCCACAAAAAAAGAACAACAACAAACAAACAAAACAATCAAAAAACCATGGAAGTTCAATTTATAAGGTAATGGAATGCTTACATAAATCAAACTTCCAAAGGAGCCGAAATGTCACAAATAAAAGGCAGAAAAGTTTACGGGCACCATGAAGAATCGATCCGAATCGATCGCGACGACCGCACCCCCCCCCCCCCCCCGATGTCTCATTTAGACCTGTACATCATCCGCGTAAATCACTTGCTGAATTAAAAAGCAGATTGCAGTAGGAGCATCATCATCATAGACCTCTTTTTAGCCAAAAAGGAACCGTAAAAGAAATTTAACCTACTTTGGAACACACTACCGAACTATATCCCCCCTCCCCCTTCCGCGGATCTATCATCTCTGAATTTGCTACCCTTTTTCTTGATTTTTGCTTTTTTTGATACCCTAAACGCGTAATCCGGGTTATGGGCTTATTGTTGAAAAGGTACCCTTTTTATCCGTTTTCATGTACGTGTACCGGCTTCAGTGAGACATGTCCCCACCCACCCCACCCACCACCCCATCCATCCCCCCCCCCCCCTCCCCGCCGTGAAACCATAGAGTTACACACGCACTAAACTGTTATGTAACCATGAAGCTACAAATAGTACATGGAGCAGTACATGCACATGTGCGAACAAATAACACGTGTGTTGTATACACTGAAGCCAATATACACATGCGGATATGTATGGCAAGCCATCGGGGTCTACCTACGTCTACTAGTACGCGTACCCAGTAGACGTCACGTAAAACCAAACGGTACGTCACGTCTACTCGTTACGTGACGTGTACCCAATTTCGTGTACTCTGTCGTGACCTTACGTCACGTCACGTCTGTTCAATTACGTGTGCTTTGTTCAATACGTCACGTCTACTTTGAAATGGTCTAATTCAAGGCTTTTTTTTTTTTAATGAGACCGCTTCTATTCTCTACATAACTAGGGGATGTGGGATATGACTATGAGAGTTTGGGAAATCAAATCCCGATTATCAGGATTCCCCTCTTTGTTATGAAAATGGATGGCTCTATCATGATCAAGTTCAGGGGTCGCTGAACCGGGGGGGGGGGGGGCTGATCTGGCTAGGGAGTGCAGGCTTCCCCTCCACACACATACACGCACACACACACACTCCCCTTTGCTTATATTAATAATAATATATTATGCTCTTACTCATGCTCAACCTTCTGCCCCCACTTTTCAAACGCTCTGTGGCCCGTGAACTAATAATTGTTATGTCTTTCCACGTATACCAACATCGTTTTCAGGCCTAGCCAACTTGATATTAGGGGTGCCCTATTTCATGAGCCTTTTTTTCAAGACATGTATACTGCGGTTTGTGGTCTATTATCTTCACTTTTGCATAAACTGAAAATGAGGGAAAGGTAACCGTTTCCTTTGTTTTCATAATAGAAGATCGGACAGGCAATCATTAAAAAAAGAAGAAAATGAAAAAAGAAAATTACATTTTGTACTTGCATGATAGCCCTCCTGCCCTCGAGTTTGGGGGCAAAAAACTCTCAAGAAAAACAGAAAAGGAAAATTACATGTAATAATAATTTTCCATTACAACGATGTATAGGCTTAATAAGCTTATTAGTGCTCTAAAATGCAAACTTTCATCATTTAAAACCAACATTTTCTCACACGGTCACCATCCTCCCTCGTGTATTGATACACACAATGTGGCAGATGCTTGCTTCCATTTATCGGGGGAAGTATTTTTGCCCCCACTCCACGACAATCAAATTTACCATTGCGATCAGCTTTCTAGTACTCTAAAAGGTGAGGCTTCATCATTCTAACCCCCCCCCTATTTTTTTTTTTTTTTTTTTTTTTTTACTTCCGGCGCTACGCTCCAGGTGCCCCGGAAGGGTCCTAGCTTATTTTATTTATTTATTTATTATATTTATTTTTCTTTGGGGGGTGGGGCAAACACTCTGAAGGCCCACCTCAAAAGCTTACTACTTGCTCACAACCCCCCCCCCTACCCCCCGCCCCCCCCCCCGAAGAAGCCCATTCCCCTATTTTTTCATACATATATATTTCATGTTATTTTGAAAGTGGAAGATTTAGAAATTTTATCTCTCCAAAATTGCAAAACGTGAAGCACGCTTATCATCCCTTGTTTTGCGTGGGGACACTCGTTTTTCCGTAGGCTCGTTTTTTTCCGTAGGTTCGTTTTTCCGAAGGTTCGGGTTATTTTAAAACCTGAAAACTAAATTTACACAGTATCCCCCTCTTTGACGGGGATCCGGGCCGCTATTTAAAAAAAAAAAATTTTTGTCAGGACTTGCGGGGCCGGCCCTATAATGAACAAATTCGTAGGCCACAGAACGGGAAGGGGGGGGGGGGGGAGGGGGCTAGGGGGCTGCAGCCCTCCATTTTTACACACTAGAGATTCGTTTCATTATGCTTATTAATACCGTGGAATTCCAATAAAACTCTGAATCCCCCCTCCATTTAAAAAAAAATCATGCATTATATTTTCCACTTATAGAAACATCATTTACAGTGTTAACAAACTTGAAATTAGTGCGCCCTTAGAAAGGTTTATTGCAGGACTATATTTCTGAAAGCATGTCTGTTTCTGGTTTTATATATGTTCATTGTTTTACTTGGTTTCCATAAGGGAATAAATAACACGTAATCACAAGAAAGAAAAAAAAATCACATTTTGTATGTGCATTGGTACGTCGGTGCAGCCCTGTATTTTCCCCTCTGCCACTTTTTTGTATCGTCCTATTAAAATATTCTCTTCGTCTATTGTTTTCCTTGTTCATTTATTCCCTTCCCGTCTTCTTCTGATTTCTCTTGCTTTGTTCATGTAAGGAAACGGACGTGTGACTCGAACAGTGTGGTCGGGGTAATCAGAAGGACCCTTTCGATGGACAATCAAAATTGAGCTGGATTAGCGGGGGGGGGGGGGGGAGAATAACTGGATGAAACCTAGAGAAAAAAGGTCAGCAAAACTCCCGCTATCATGAATGGCCATGCACTGTCAGACATTTTAAATTGCGGCAGATGCGCGGATGCCCGCCAGACGCCCCCACCCCCTCCCTCATTGAGCGAGGTAGGCCTAGGTTGGAAAGGTATCATACCCAATGCACTCAAGCAGAATAATATGCCACACGTCATCTTAAATGGTTGCTTGTACCCCCCCCCCAAAAAAAAAAAGGGGGGGTGAATGGAGGAGGGCAGAATTGAATGGATCAGTAGGAGAACCTCAATATTTAAAAAAGTCAGGGGATAAATATCAAGCATGATTCCACGTATTACAAGTGACATCTGGATGACATTGTTGGGCTACAACAGTGATAAGACCCCATGGCTTACCCCCCCCCCCCCCCCTTCTCGATAAAAATGATAATAATGATCGGCAGGGAAGGGCTGCCTGGTGAATTCCAGTCGTAAATGTTCATAATTGCAAGACAATAAATAGAAAGGGGTAGGAAAAATAACGAAATGAAATAGGATGAAAATACGCGGCAGAACTCCCTCTATCGTGCCCACTGTAAGACATTAAATTTGAAATGGTGGGGGATGTCCGTCAGACGCCTCCGAATAAATGACCTAATCCCCATTCACTGAGATACGTCAGCTGGAGAGGTATCAGGATGGGATAGAAAGTATTCAAAAGAAATTTACATAATGTATGATGTTCGTATGTTGTATGTCATATGAAGTGGGTTCTTATGAATATTATATTATACTGCCCCTGCACAAAAAAGAAGAGAGAAAAAAAGCAAGTATTAGCTGTATTAGCAAGAGCAGTAATAAATTTATATCAAGAAAAGCCTTGATCAGGGGCGGCGCACCCGCGGGGGGAGGCAGGGGGCACAATGCCCCCAGTTTTTCAAGTACCCCAAAAGTGCCCTTTTTATTTCTGAAAAATGCCCCCTTTCCCTCCGATAAGTGCCCATTTTACTACTAGATGTGCCCCTTTTCCTTTCTAATAAGTGCCTTTCCCCTTCTGATAAGCGCCCCTTTTTGGCCTTCTGAAAAGTGCCCCTTTTCAAATCTGATAACTGCCACCTTATCTCTCTGATAACTATCCTTTTCTCCTTCTGATAAGTGCCCCTTTTCGAATCTAAATATTGCCCCGTATTCTCTTTTTTTGGGGGGGGGGGACAAAAAGAGCCATATCTAGCTACAAAGAATCGGTGCGGCTTTCAAGTACCCATATTACTACAACATTTCTCATTCCGCTCGCTCGAATGTGCCAATAATTTAATAATAATAACGATAATACTTGGATTTATATAGCGCCTTTTCCATAGGATACAAGGCGCTTGTCAATCAGTCTAATTGACAGAGTTGTACAAGTAAGTTTTCAGGTGTTTTTTGAAGATGTCTAATGAAGCACTGTTTCTTAAAAATGATGGGAGATTGTTCCAGAGACGTGGGGCTAGGGACTGAAAGGATTTAAAACCAGCTTGTTTATGGGATTTGGGAATGACAAAAGAAGGAGCTGATGCAGATCTTAGAGAATATGACGTTCTATGTTGCTGAAAGAGTGAGGAGATGTATACAGGAAGTGTAGTTGCCATAGATTTGAAAGTTTGAACGAGTATTCGGTATTGTATTCTATCAGCAACTGGGAGCCAGTGCAATTCGTGCAACAATGGAGTAACATGGGACATTTACGCCAAGTAAGTGCAGTATTTTCTGAAAATGTCCCCATAACTCGCTCGCTACGCTCGCTAGCTCTTACAGTATATAATGAAATCAAGCAGATCGCAGAAAGTATGTATATCGGTGTAATCCTAAAGAAAACGATAGGGTTAATGTACAAATTAAAAGATCATTCGACATTCCCCCAATTAGATTTGCTGCTGTCATTTTCATTGTGCATGTATATTGCTGTAAATAATGTATAACTCAAGGACTCCAGCAATAGAAAAAAAGTCCGACAATTTTTGCTCGCTCGCTTAGCTTTCTCGCACATGAATCGTTAGACCATTACACACAACTGCGTATCAGGAAAGCTGAAGTAGTGACCAGAGCAGCGTTTCATCAAACGGTCATAAGTACAAGTTCGCCGACATCCCATTGAAACGCGTGTATCAACATTAACATGCGTTTCAATGGGGTGTCGGCGAACTTGTACTTATGACGGTTTGATGAAACTATGCCCAGAACCACAATAAAAAGGAAGGTGATGCTTGATAATAACTATACTAATTAGACTGTAGGGTTATACCAGTGTCACAAAATGGTCCTTTTTTCGCTTTATGTTCACCCTTTGTAGGTGCCTCCTTTCCCCGAATAAGTGCCCTTTTTTGCTGCCCCCCACCCCCACTTTGAAAGACGCTCAGCCGCCCCTGGCCTTGATACTATGACCCCACATATTAAAAAGAGCCACTGGCTGGCATCAAGTCTTGGGTTGTGCCTAGCCTACGAGTCGCCCCCGTGCTACATCCTACCCCGCCCACCTCCAAGTGAGCTGAACCGGTGAATTCAGTTGATAGATACACTCAGCAAGACATTTCAAGTCGTAGGTGGAAAGAAAATGACGGAGTGAGACCAAGTTTACGGGGAAATGTCTGCCCAACGCCCATGAATATGAATTGCACAAAAAGTAGCTAGATTAACTAGAAACGTAATAGTGGAGCAGCATATCGTAATAGTCCGAAAATGGGGGGGGGGGGGGGGGGGGGGGGGCCTTTCGCGGGCGCAGCATACTCCATATAGGCATCCAGTGACTATTCATTATACACGGATTCTAGCATTACCGGTATGTACAACCTGACTTCCTCTAATACTGCACTTTTCTTACTGATCCAGTCAATTCCCCCGTCCTATTTTTTTTTTGGGGGGGGGGGACGGTGGGGGGTGGGCATTCTATGGCGTTTGATAGGCACTTAACTTGTGGTATAGGAATGTCATAAAAAGTGCTTATCTAGGGAATTATGGTGCCCGGGACAAACTATAAAACTGCCCCGCCCCTCCCTGATTAAAAAACAAAACAAAACTGATATTAACCTCAAACACTTTGTGGAAATGAATTTGAGGCACTTTACCTTGGATAGTTACAGGAAGTTTTTAAAAACTTTCAAGATCCTAACGAAACATTTTTCTGCGAGTGAGCAAAGGGACCAAGCCAAACTTGAATCTTTATTCATAACAAAAATTTAATTTTGTTATGAAAATATACTAAACATGAAATGAAATTAACAGTCTACCTCGCTGCTGGAATAGGAGGTGAAAATCGCCCCAAAATTGGTCTTTCCTAGTTTTTTTCCCTTTTCCTCCCCCTTTTCTCTTTTTTCTTAAATAGAGTGGAACGGCGGGGGGGGGGGGGGGGCGAACATCAATGTGCTCGGCCATTTGTGATGCTTCAAATTCAAGTCAGTGGCAACTCACTCGTGGTAATGAATGTACCTGACAAGGTCGCTCCCATGTCCTTTACAACATGAACATGCCGGGGGGGGGGGCATAACCTTTACCAGAAGACACGGGAGCCCGTCCGAAGGTACTTGTTTTTGATGCCGTTATGGGATAGAGGGGTCTGGCTACATGCACAGAGGAACGTTAATTCTTGGCCAAACCTGCGCACTCTTTGTCAGAAAATCGTGGATGAAAGGGCCACTCTATGAAATGTCGAAAGGAGTTTTTCCTCACCAACCAGCCTAATTTGAAATATATAAAATAAATTACGAAGGGCGCAGGAGCGTCACTAGAGCGGGCAGTGACTTCTCATTTTCCTTAAATCTCTCTTTGCAAATTCAGAAGATTGAAAATACAAAAGCTCCCTACAGTGCGAAGGGACTTCGATATCTTATTTAAAGGGGTAAAGGGTAAGGGCAAGTTGCCCCCTTGAAAATTCTAGAAATAATAGGAACTTTCAGTAAAGTGAGGAAATTAAATCGTTATAGTGAATAATCATCCAGTTAGTCTTTTAAAAGTTTGAATAAGCTATAGTTATGCAGGGGCCGCGAAGCATTTTTGAAAGTGGGGGGGGGGGGGGGCTGATTTGATTTCACTTGAATAATGACAATCTCGCACCTTTTTTCGGGGAATTTATGAAACGTGTCTACTCAAACAAGTGTGGGGGGCTGCAGCCCCCAGCCCCCCCCCCCCCCGGTTCCGTGGGCCATGTTATGGAATACACTCCTCCAACACAACTCGCCACTCCTCAAAACTATAATTTTTCAGGGTTGGAGGAGAACCCCCTTCCACATCCACACCTAGGTGTATATGCAGTTTCCTACTATCAGTTTTCTTTCCAAACTAGTAAAATAAGTGCATCGTTTACCTCTCTTGGGTAATAATAATAAATGACATTGTAAAGCGCAATGAAGTATTCACGGAATACGCTATATAATTGTAACATATTATTATTATTATTATTATTATTATTATTATTATTATCATTATTATTATTATTATTATTATTATTATTATTATTATCATCATCATCATCATCATCATCATCATCATCATTATTATTATTATTATTATTATTATTATTATCATCATCATCATCATCATCATCATCATCATTATTATTATTATTATTATTATTATAATTATTATAATTATTATTATTATTTCTAAACTCAAAAATTTCGTAGGAGGTGAGAGATGAATCTAAGACAAGGACAATTACCCCCGCCGGAAAGTTACCCCCGAGCACAATTAGCCCTCGGTATCACAACGACAGCCTCCCTCCTCTCCACCCCCCCTCCCCCTCCCAAGGGGGCTGGGGGCACAATACCCCCACATTTTCAAGTAGATTCAGCCTATTTTTGTCTGATAAGTGACGGTTTTGTTCATAAGTACCCTCCCCATTTCCCCTTCTTATAAATGCCCCTTATCACTTCCAGTGAGCTATGCCCACTTCCTCTTTTAATAATGCCCCCATCCTGCCACTATGCAATTTTAAAATCCCAGTGCCCTCACTGAACACTGAATTTCAAACTGAAAAGTGAAAATTCAGATACATTTATACATTTTTCTTTCTTACATTGTTTTAATAATGTTAAAGGAATGGGGAAAATTGAAATAACAGACCAATAAAAGTTTGAGTAAAATCTGATAAGAAATGAGAATGTTATTAATTTTTTAAAGTTGTAATCAATCAAACACAACTTGGCAACCGACTCCGTGACGTATCTTGTAAGGGCCCATCCCATTTGCCCTGCAGTACTAAAAAATTATATTTTCTGCTTTTATTTAAATCAGCTAAATACCAGGGTGAAATTCCCCTTTCATGTAACTATTTATTAGACTGCTTCATTGAGAAAATGATCTCTCTTAATTTATAATAGGCATACAATTGTTTGCGTGTGTTCTTGTTCCATCCCAGCAACAGTCACACCCCCCCCCCCCCCCGCCCCCTCCCTATATAACGTACGAACATTCAGTCTTTAAAAAAATAATTGTTTTAATGAATACATTGAATTTATCAACAGTCTTTTCACTAACGCCTTTCCGACTAGAATATTCATTAGGCCTGTGTGACATTGACAGCCGATACACCCCCCCCCCCCGGCTTATGATAGGCCCTATGACGAAATTTAGTGGAATCTAGCTCTGCCTCCACATGGATTACAAATCTTCTATGATTTTTCAAAGTTCAAGTATATAATGCCAAGGAGTGGAACAACCGATGAATAAGATTTTTTTTCTTTAATTGTTAAGAAAACAAACCGTTTGTTTTATCATTTACTCATCATTATTTTACACTACATTTTCTTCTTCTTCTCCTCCTTCTTCTTCTTCTTCTTCTTCTTCTTCTTCTTCTTCTTCTTCTTCTTTTCTTTTTTTTTTTTTGGGGGGGGGGGGTTCACATTTTTTCGCCGGGGAGGGGGGAGGAGGACGAGGATGTCTCGTTACACTTATTATAGCAGATAACTCCTTGGTTATAGCATGGGAATGTATTAATGTAACTAGGATTCCCTGGTTAATCCTTGGGTAAACAGGCGGCCTTCCAGTGGTCATGACAACGAGTCCACAGAGGTCATGACCCTTAATTGCACAACAGATGGAGGATAAGAGCGTGAATAGTGTCCATGCAGTAGAAGTTTGTATACTTTGTATGCACTAGCTATATAGTAAACATGAGCTGTACATGTGGAGAGTTCTCCTAATCTAAATCATCAACTTGTTTCTCTTTCCTCCGCTCATTACATGGTATTTATGAATAAACTTTATACATTAATTTTATTATGACAAATTTTTATGACGACAATAAAACAATATTATTAATAATAATAATAATAATAATAATAATAATAATAATAATAATAATAATAATGATAAAAATAATTATTATAATGATGATGATAATTATGATAGTAACAATCATAATAATGAAATAAAAATGAGTAGTAGTAGTAGTAGTAGTAGTAGTAGTAGTAGAAATGACAATAATAAACCAACTCCGCACGGTTTATACTTTACTTTGATTTTTGTTAGTTTGCTAAAAAGAGTGTAGGCCTACTACTACTACTCTAAAAAATTATAGGACGACTTAATAATCAGCCACCAACAGAAATATATTAAACACCCTGAGCCCCTGCCAAGCCCTATACTTCCCTTATTGAACAATATTATTAACGTACATGGTTTGCTTTATTGACAAAAAAAAAAAAAAAAAAAAAATCCTGGAAATAGACTAACTCTTAGCTGACGTCACGTAACGACCAGAGCACACGTAATTGTATAGACGTCACGTAATGACTAGTCAAAGTACACGTTACCTAAATGACAAAGCACACGTTACATTAACTGACGCTTCTGAACCCTTTGGCCACCTATGGCCGGAGGGGTCAGTAACGTCTGTAAAAGTAAAGTACACGTACCCTTAAACACACGTGACGTGATGACCAAAAACAGTACGCGTACTGAATACTGGCTTCTGATTGGTCAATATAGGTACGTGTATCGAAAATCAAGTACGCGTGGTGAGCAGACGTAAGTAGACCCCGATGGCTTGCCATAGATATGGCTTTGGAGAATACGTCACGTTGTTCTTTGGCAATACACCAATGAAATTTCTCCCCTTCACAGGTAATCGGTATGGGTTGGGGGCTAACAGAAGGTACTTTTCCGTGCTACGACAGTGAGCGTTCCATCGACAAAAATATTACTCCTTCCGGAAATTCAATGTTTAAAAATGAATTTATGAAATATGGACGACACTTCAGCACTTAAAAAGTGCCTCCCAACCATCTGGGGACTATTCCCGCCCGTGGGTACTAAAAGGTGGGGACCTAAAGAGCCAGGGGAGGCGCCTATTCAAACAAAAGAAAAGGCCCCAAATCCTTTGTGAAGAGAGAATAATGGTACAGAATGAAGCAGGTCACTGGGTGTATTTGCAAGCTTTCGGCTCCTGGCCTTCTTCAAGTTTATTTGCTAAATCAAACAGAATGAAACAAATAATAATAATAAGCAACTTAACAAAACTAAAGACAACAGAACAGAACTATCATAAATCTGGCAACATAAATCAACAGGAGTAATTATAAGTGAAATTGAAAAGATGTTACTCGCCAAAACAAAACTAAAGACAACAGAACAGAATTGTTATAAAGCTGGCAACATAAATCAACAGGAGTAAGTGAAATTGAAAAGATGTTATACTCGGCAGGACTAAGTGAAATAAGGAAAATGGAACTCAATAAAAACAAAAGTAAGCAAAGTAAACAATTACCTGACTTTTAAAGCTCATGTAAAGTATTGGTAGCAAAAAGGAAATTGGAAAGAAACATGTTAAATATAGTCTCATGTTGTTCTCCTTGTATCAAAAGATATCTGTAAGAGATCATTTGGTATTCCATCTATGATTTCTGGTGAATTTCAGTGTAAATATCTGTAAGGAATGCTTGATCAGTGCCATTTATATGCTAGGACCCTTCCACCCAGACGGCTCCCCGCACAGCAATCTTGGGGCTTCGCATAGAGACAGCGTGTGTGCACTGTGTGTAGCTACTCATCATGGGTTTTACACGTGTGTTTACAGTGTATAGCACAGGCTGCCTTTGTTGGGATTTTACGTGCCTGTCCCGGCACATAAATTAGTTTTTGCCTCTTATTTGTTTAATATTAAACTTTAGGAGGCGAAATCTTCACAGTGTCTTAATATTGCTAGTATCTTGCTATTTATCAACAAAAATTGAAGAAATCTGACGAACAGTTTTTGAGGGCTTACCAAAACTTTACATGACCTTTAAGGTCGAAGCAAATGTATATGTACTCTCGTGTGTAATGGGTAGGTGTTCTGTGCAATAATCGTTACATGTAATACGGACGTCATGTAGAGGGCGTTTACTACACAAGTAAATAAATGGGTGCGTCCGACCGGAACAATGTAAAAAAGGGGGGAAGGGGGGCATAGTGAAGTTCCAGCGTTGAGGGGATGATTAGGCAAGACAATTTGGCTTTAAGACGATTAATTTGGTTTTTACTCTCTACATGCGTGGAATCGCCATGTCAACTGCGTGCGTGTCGTAAGGAGATAAGAGTAACGATTATTGCACAGAACACCTACCCGTTACACACGAGAGTACATATACATTTGCTTCGACCTTAAAAGTCAGGTAATTGTTTACTTTGCTTACTTTTGTTTTTATTGAGTTCCATTTTCGTTATTTCACTTACTCCTGCCGAGTATAACATCTTTTCAATTTCACTTACTCCTGTTGATTTATGTTGCCAGCTTTATAACAATTCTGTTCTGTTGTCTTTAGTTTTGTTAAGTTGCTTATTATTATTATTTGTTTCATTCTGTTTGATTTAGTAAATAAACTTGAAGAAGGCCAGGAGCCGAAAGCTTGCAAATACACCGAGTGACCTGCTTCATTCTGTACCATTATTCTCTCTTCACATATATATATATATATATATATATATATATATATATATGTAATTGACTGATGAAGGAAATATAACTTTCATAATCCTTTGACAATTTTTTTTCACTTCAAGATGACTTTATTCTACAGTTAAAGGAAGTGCTATTTTCACTTGAAAATCGTGAATTTTACATTTCAAAGCCATCTTATCCCAAGCATCCATTTGACTTTAATAACGATAATACACGAGATATATTTCTAAGAATAAGCCTGGAAATTTCTTTGGCATTTGATTGATATACTCATTCTTGGTTTATTGTACATAGTACTTATATATATATATATATATATATATATATATATATATATATATATATATATATATATATATATATATATATGGATGCGGGTCAACTCGGCACTAAGGCGAACTCGGCCTTGGCAGAAAATCGCGGCTGAGTGAGCCCACAGAGTTAAATTGATCGCAAACACTTGTGTTGAATTTCGCATTAATTACACATTTTAAAACACTTAAATTCAAATTATTTGATATCATTCTGTAAAATGATTAGCAAAGAAGTAATGTTGAACATTTCAAGAAATAAAATTTTATAAAACATGAAATTTAAGGCTAAAAAAGGGTACGGTGCGTAGCGTGGACTTCAACTCTTGAAACATAGTCAACGCGCAGTGCCGAGTTCGCCCTAGTGCCGAGTTAGCCCGACCCCATATAAATGCATCACTTACAATACGAGATGCTTGTCGATACAATCTTTGATACTAGATTATAGGCTATAGTCAGCGAAGTCAATGATCACATAATGGTCAAATTATTCTGTAAATCTATATATCTATGTTTATTCAAATATTGATGTCAATATTAGTTGTATAATATTTCATTATGCAATAAAGTTATCACGAGTTTCAGTTTTAAAAAAAAAATCAATGGAAATTTTGTCCTATTTATGTCACAACGAAAATCCATTTGTATAAATCAAATAGAAATGTATGGGAATTTACACTTTTAATGTAACATAACAGGTGGAAGAATGCTCTTTGAAATATACAAAAGATAATAATAACATAGTGTATGAATGATACATATGTATATGTATTAAAGTAACTTATTATTGTGCTATAGTGATTGAATCAAATTTGAACTTGCAAATAAACAGATATATTTTTGGAGGTGTAAATTTTAAAAATTCTGAAATAGAGAACAAAAAAAAACCCACAACAACAACCTCTCCAAAAAACAAACAAACAAACAAACAAACACAACAAACTCGACAAACATACTAAAAAAGGTAAGACGCTGTACAAGAGCTAGAAATTAATAAAGAATATGAAATTCAGAATGATGAATTTCTAATTGTTTACTGATAATTTTGAAAAGATCGACTACATCCAATACGTATGGGAATAAGCTTCCATATAATACCAGCACATGAATTCACATTTCCTCCTAAAAAGCTTACACTATGAAGAAGTTAGCGAGAAGGGTATATGAAAGCAAGTAACTTGGTATAACAAATGTAGTACTTGTCATGTTTCGCTGTTTGAAAAGGTTTAATATCAATCTCCGAAGTAAATATCGTGTACTACATAAATATTGATTATTTGTGTGTGTGTGTGTGTGTGTATGTGTGAGAGAACGCATTGTTGATGTAGAGTAAAAGTATGGAGAGATCTCAAAGTTTCCAGGTTTTTGTGAAAAGGCACGGTCTCACCTAAAATTTATGCAGAAGAAGACATGCAGTCAATGCTATGTTTGTTAGCGATCTTATTGTTTAATTAACTCTTTGAGTGCGAGCCCGCGCACAGCGATTGTTCTCCCTGTGACGGAGCGATTTCGGTTACATTGCCGGTAATGGGAAATTTGGCGGTGCTTTCTACTTTAATTGCTCATTGCACCTCACTCGGTCATTTCCGTCATTTTTAGTAAATGTAAACATGAAAGGTCAGACTTTTCTCTTTCTAAAAATATAAGTTTTGTTTATCGAAACAAAAAATAAGGTTTGTAATTTTAGAGGGGAAAAGCCGTCTTATTTTGTAGAAGCTTCGCTTCCTTCCTTCTCAATACACTTACAATACAAATTGCGTAAGCGCCGTCGCACGCGCGGTTCGCGTTCGATCGATACCCCATTCATTGGCCCCATTGTCGTCTGCTAATGCTCGGCATATTATCACCCAAGTCATTGGCCCTACATTTCACATGAGTTTCCAACGCATTCTGACCAACATTGTGACATGATCACTCTAAATGCTTTTTCTTTTAAATATGCAAACAGGTATAGGCCCATTCAGGGAATTGAATTTTCGGATGAACATTATGTTACTCAGTAAGATAAAAATAATCCTATTCACTTTCGACTTCATTTCTCATAATTTGTCGTAATTATTTACTTTAGTTTTTGTCTCCCGCTTCATTCGTTTATTTTTCTCTATCTATTCATCTCTATTTCAACATTATTTCCCTATGTAGTTGCTGTATCAATAAAAAAAAAATAATTAAAATTGTGTACGCATATTTGATTTTTTTTTTTTTTTTTTTTTTTTGTAATGGGAAAGAAATGAATGACAGTGATTGGAACAAAATAATACTTTGTCACATCTCAATGCCGCTCTCTCTCTCTTTGAATTCATCAGGAAGTTCGTGCAATTAGAACTTTGTTTACAGTTGTGGTTGATATTGACGAGAATCATAAACAAACTAAAGCGATAAAAAAAATGTGTTAAAAAAAATCCCGATAGTATAGCAACCGATGGTAATGGCTACATCTCAATGCCGCTCTCTCTCTCTCTCAGAATTCGTCAGGAAGTTCGTGCAATAAGAACTTTGTTTCAGTGCGTTTCATTTCCGCATTGCATGCAATTTTTCTTTTGAAGGGGTGTGGCTAATAAGGACTTATTCGCCGTATCTAAGAGTATGATCAATTTGAAAATAAAGAGAACAGAAGAAAAAGAGCATGATATTGAGAGTATAGTAATTCACTGTATGTTACGAGATAATGAGGAAAGAAGCAAAAACCGAAACACAACAGTTGTGGTTGATATTGACGAGAATGATAAACAAACTAAAGCGATAAAAAAAAATGTGTTAAAAAAATCCCGATAGTATAGCAACCGATGGTAATGGCTACATCTCAATGCCGCTCTCTCTCTCTCTCTGAATTCGTCAGGAAGTTCGTGCAATTAGAACTTTGTTTCAGTGCGTTTCATTTCCGCATTGCATGCAATTTTTCTTTTGAAGGGGTGTGGCTAATAAGGACTTATTCGCCGTATCTAAGAGTTTGATCAATTTGAAAATAAAGAGAACAGCAGAAAAAGAGCATGATATTGAGAGTATAGTAATTCACTGTATGTTACGAGGTAATGAGGAAAGAAGCAAAAACCGAAACACAACAGTTGTGGTTGATATTGACGAGAATGATAAACAAACTAAAGCGATAAAAAAAAATGTGTTAAAAAAAATCCCGATAGTATAGCAACCGATGGTAATGGCTACATCTCAATGCCGCTCTCTCTCTCTCTCTGAATTCGTCAGGAAGTTCGTGCAATTAGAACTTTGTTTCAGTGCGTTTCATTTCCGCATTGCATGCAATTTTTCTTTTGAAGGGGTGTGGCTAATAAGGACTTATTCGCCGTATCTAAGAGTTTGATCAATTGAAAATAAAGAGAACAGCAGAAAAAGAGCATGATATTGAGAGTATAGTAATTCACTGTATGTTACGAGAAAATGAGGAAAGAAGTAAAAACCGAAATACAACAGTTGTGGTTGATATTGACGAGAATGATAAACAAACTAAAGCGATAAAAAAAAATGTGTTAAAAAAAAATCCCGATAGTATAGCAACCGATGGTAATGGCTACATCTCAATGCCGCTCTCTCTCTCTCTCAGAATTCGTCAGGAAGTTCGTGCAATAAGAACTTTGTTTCAGTGCGTTTCATTTCCGCATTGCATGCAATTTTTCTTTTGAAGGGGTGTGGCTAATAAGGACTTATTCGCCGTATCTAAGAGTATGATCAATTTGAAAATAAAGAGAACAGCAGAAAAAGAGCATGATATTGAGAGTATAGTAATTCACTGTATGTTACGAGGTAATGAGGAAAGAAGCAAAAACCGAAACACAACAGTTGTGGTTGATATTGACGAGAATGATAAACAAACTAAAGCGATAAAAAAAAATGTGTTAAAAAAATCCCGATAGTATAGCAACCAATGGTAATGGCTAGCCCCCTCCCTCCCCCCTCCCACCTCCCTCCCCCCTTCCCCCCTCCCCCCTCCCCCATGATCAATCAGAAATAACAGACAATGCTAAAATAAAGAAATGTAAACAAAACACATCATGTACCTCATCATATATCTCCCCCCCCCCCCCACTACTGCCTCTAATTCTATTTCATGGAAGAAAATGACACGGAAGATACCAAGTGAACGCAAACTCCGAACATAATGTAATACATGTACAACTATGATCGAATATGATATTTTATGTAACCCTATTGTCGAAGAAAGACAAATATATAAGGGCATTCTCATACTCTCGAAAGACCCTCAATGCGAGCACAGTATTGTTTCAATAAATCAAGATGTTTATAGGAAAAAAATGTATGAGTTGTAAGTTAATTCTGATGTAGGCTTACAGCTGAGTGACCAAATCAAGATTTCGTTATAAAGTAATGTTGCAGTATCTGCAATAACAGCCCCTCCCCCTCCCTTTTTTTTTTTTAATTTTTTTTATTTTTTATTTTTTTTACAGCGGATGACAGAATCGGGAATAAATTATAAAGACGCATTTAATTAAAGCTTTCATATAGCCAATGAGTGTTGTGTTTATTATCCTTTTGACACAAATCCCAGTCATCAGGTTAAACATTTAACGGACTGTATATACTGAATTTCATTTATATGTGTTCGTCTCCATCTTTGGTCTCGTTCAACCAATATATTTTGTCTCGTTTCATTTTTGAAAAGTTTTGTATATGACATGGATATAAATATATAATGGTGGTGATGATGATGATGATGCTAACA
This sequence comes from Heliocidaris tuberculata, assembly GCA_025618425.1. Classification (NCBI taxonomy): domain Eukaryota; kingdom Metazoa; phylum Echinodermata; class Echinoidea; order Camarodonta; family Echinometridae; genus Heliocidaris; species Heliocidaris tuberculata. Next base: position 5,255,037 of record CM046839.1, read on the forward strand.
AGGATAATTAGTAGTAATATGATAATGAAGATAATTTTTTTTTTTTTTTTAATCTTTCTCTCTAATTGCAAGGAACTTGTGTTTATGTTGCTGGGCATTTTTCCAACATTGGCGGAACCTTCCTTCACAGGATAATTCTCATATTTATGTCTATTCCGCCGAAGTTACTCAAGACAAGGGTATCCTTCCGTGGGAAGAGATAGAGAGAAGGGTAAGGGGGTGCTTTTCAGAACATGAAATATGAACATTTCATTTGCCGCATAAATCCAAGACCGCTTGGGGTTTGATAGCTATATTTTATTTCGCAAACATAATTACATGCTCTAAGATGGCTACATGCCCTCATAAACGCAGGCCCAAGTGGCTCTTTGTGTTGTCATGTATTCAATAGATTGACCTCTTCTTTGAAAACTCTAATCTTCCTTTTAATAGTAGTTGCTTTGGCATTCTTTTGTTCTTCTTATTAGAGTGGGGCCTGCATGGTCCACTCAGCTGAGATAAGCGCTTCATTTTGAAAAAAACATTTCATTTTGAAAGGTCCATTCTTGAATGGTGCGCTAAATCGGTCAATTTCAATTTATAAAATGAAAGGATCCTTTCTTATGAAGTTGGATTAAAAGGAGCGAAGTCGAGCTGTAGCCTGTATGTCGTCAAGATCAAGAACGCATACTTCTCGTGGCCGGCCGAAAGCGATGATATCACGTGATCGGAGCGGACACGTACGCGTTCGTCTCTAGGCATACGGGATTTACGATCCCAACAAGAATTTCGGGTAAAGTTGAAACGAAATCTATTTTTCTCGATTTTTTTCAACGTAACCTCATTTTTTTTAAAACGGGTATTGTGAATGAATATATCTACATAATACTACTAAGAATTTTAGCGCATAAGAGCTGATAGTTCGCTAGAAAACTTCGTCAACATATTAGGCATAAATCTCGGCTTCTGTAGAAGCCCTCCGCCACAGACTGAACACCTCGCTCGGCTTCTGTAGAAGCCCGTCGTCTCAGAAGGGTTAAGAGGTATTAAAGGAAACGGCTCTTTTTTTTCCTTATTTTTTGTATTAGTGTCTCACCAGTTAAAAAGGCAACCAAATAGAGAGAGAGAGAGAGAGGGGGAGGGGAATCATTGATCTTAAATCATTTCTCTCTCTCTCTCTCTCTCTCTCTTTCTTCAAGGTAATGTTTTTTTTTTTTTTTTTTTTTTTTTTTTTTTGGGGGGGGGGGTTTGGTGTTGTTGTTTTTTTTTTTGTGGTCGGAGTCCGGTGGTTTAAAACGAATAAGTGAAGATGTTGTGAAAAGACTAAATAAGGGACTGTCGATGACCTACAATACATTTTCTCAATCTTCTATGCTTCACAAAGTTTGATTGACAATTTAATCAGGAAAAAATATTTGTGGCCTGTATAATTTACAAATTGAAGCCTGCAAGTTACAGGTACTTGCCTACTTTCGCCATGTTCAATTTTTTTTTCTTCTTTAAATGGTTTTCTTTCCTAATGTCATCACTCGTTGATCAACCAATGAAGAAAATGGTTGTGAGTCGTAACGCTTTTTTAAATCGTTTTTATCGTGATAGAAAGGGATTTACTCAATTATTTGACTTAAGTATTACATGAAGATATTTGGGTTTTCAAAATTGTCTAAAGGAATCAAGAAGATAAGGTTAATGCTATTTTATTTTACATTAAAGTGGCCAGAGTTAAAAGCCACGTAACAAACGTTTCACTTCAGTTTTAGGCGTTGAGGTTGGGTTTAATGTTAGGGAACATAGGATTAACTCCAGGTTTTTAGTGAGTGCGAGTGTCTGGGGTGGTGTGGTTTTGGGTGTAAAGGTGATTGGTTGATGTATTCTGGTGCCTGTTCACATTCAAATTAGCACCTGTTAACTTCTACTTATATTCCAGATATTATTGCTTGACTGTTCCATGTCCTTGTGTCTTTTATGCATGTATATGTAAATGTCACATTTAAGGTTGTTGTAATTTCGGTTTGTTCCAGGATATGGCCGTCATAGGTCACGTTTAGCATGCTTTCTGTAACTGTAAGCATGGTAAGAGGAATAAGAGAAAGACTAAGACATGTAAGAGGAAAAATATTTTTGAATGGTGTAAAAGTAAAGGTAGTGACATCACTTTTCTACAAGAGACTTAGAGTACAATAGAGGTAGAGAAAAGATCGGAGTCAGAATGGAATGGTCCAATATTTTTTAGTCATGGATCAAATCACACCAAGGGTGTTTTAATTCTAATATCTCTAAGTCTAAATTTGAAAATTGATAATGTTGCAATAGATAAGAACAGACGGTACATTGTAATCAATCACTCTGCTGTTCTGTTGCAACTTAGGAATTTTTTAGAGACACTAACTTTGGTAAATCCTATTGGAAATGTAATAATATTTTCTATGCAGATTCAAAATTATAGACCGATTACGCTTCTAAATGTTGATTACAAGATATTATCGAAGGTATTGACCAAAAAAGAATAAAAGTGGTTTTAAGTGAGAAAATTCATTATGACCAAGTAGGTTATATCAAAGATAGGAATATAGAAGCTGTAAGACTAGTTGATGATATGTTATTTCATTCGTTTGATCAAAATATTAGATTTTTAGTCACAGTGGACTTTGAAAAGGCATTTGACTCGGTTTCTTGTGATTTTTTATTTAATATCCTAGACTCATTTGGATTTGGTCATACGTTTCGTTCATGGGTCAAGGTGCTTTATGCAGATATTACTAGTTGTATAACGAATGGGGATATTCCACGGGATACTTTAACTTGAAGCGAGGAGTAAGACAGGGAGATCCATTGTCGCCATACTTGTTTCTATTAGCTATCGAAACTTTAGCTCTGGAAATAAGGAAAGATAATGCGGTAAAGGGAGTTCAATTTGAAGGGGGAAAAAATGAGATAAAACAAATTTTGTATGCAGATGATATTTTCCTTTTTGTGAAAGATACAAATTCAATTAATAGGCTACAATATCTTTTTGAAGAATTCAGGAAAGTCAGCGGTCTTGAAATCAATAAAGGAAAAACAAACATTTTGTGGATGGGCAAGGATAGTGATAGACCTCAAATACCTTTATTTTCGATAAAGATTTATTTGATAAAGGCATATACCATGTAATCCATTTTTTGATAATGGTCATTTGAAACCTGTGGCCCATTTCCAAAATAGTGGGTTAAACGCGAATCAGTTACTTCAGATTATCGAAATTGCACATGTTATACCCATTAGTTAGAAGAAAGCCACCTCCTCTGTTAAATTTCACAAAGTTGATTTGTTTGATTTTGATACAAACCTAAATATTTCTGGTCAGATAACAATGTTTCAGGCTACAAAATCAAAGAAAATTTATGAATGTTTTGTCAAAGATCTACGTGAATCATATAACTTGCAAGTAAAGGATTGTAGTATCAAATTTGACTGAACGGATAAAGAAATAGGTGATATTTTCGTAACAGCAAGATGCACAACACTTATCAGAAAACAGAGAGAATTTCAGTTCATGCAATTACACGGAGTCATATACACAAAAGTACAGCTAATGAAGTTTGTTTTTGTTGAGGACGATTTCTGTTCGTTCTGCAAAAAGGACAAAGAAACCTACTTACACTTATTTTCCAATTATGGGAAGGTCAAAGAGTTATGGCAATTTATTACTGAACACTTGATTTAGTTGAATTAAGGGATATGAAGTTGCGAGATATATTTTTAGGATTATCAAGCAACTCAAATATAATTAAGTGTGTGAACACCATCATAATTTGGGTGAAATATACAATTTTTAAATCAAGGGCAGAAGGTCATTTACCTTCCACAGTATCAAGATAAAGAAAATTATTACGGATTTTATAGAGGAAGAAAAGGAATAAAGAAATTAGCTGCACTAAAGGTAAATATCATGTGAATGGGTAACCTTACTGCAATTGTGTGTTGCGTTTGTGTATGTTTTGTGTGTGTGTGTGTGTGTGGAGGGGGGATAGTCTAAGTAACTGTAAAGGGGGTAAAATCTCATAATTTATGTAAAATGGGGTGACTATTTCGGGAAGGTTCCCAGACTATATGTAAGTTCTATGTAAAACAAATTGCATGGGTTAATCAATGTGAACAAGAAAAGAGTAGGTCCTATTTAAGTTAATTATAGGCTAAATTGCAAGTTCAGTGTATGATAATAGAAGGACGATACAGGTAACAAACCAGTATTATGTAACAGGGAACAAAGAAAGACATCCCAACGGAGTGAATAGGCATTGTCTAGTGCAGGTGTCAGGCCACCGGCCGAGGTGCGCTTAATCTCTCCAGAATGGAGAGTGTTCTTAGAACACTCCGAGTCATGTGCATCATAACAACTTTCGAATGACTAAAGTTCACAATTTGAACTCTTGGTAATACAATGAATAACCTATGTTTAACACTCCTACAAAATATCAACCCAATCCGACAATTCATTCCATGGCGGTTGCTATGGCCTTTTGATTCACTCTCTATTGATTTTCTTTCTTGTTTTCTTGCTCCTCACGCTTGAATGGCCCCTCTGTAGAACAGCTGAGCTGCAATGGCACGGCTGAGCAGGGCGATCCTTCCAATATTATTTTCTCATGTTATCATGTATGTTATTATATATATGTTTTTATAATTGGTAAATAAAATAAGAATAGTCTACCCTTAAACATTCGTTCCTGCCCTTCAGTTGAATCTTTCAAAAGAAATCTTAAGACTTATTTGTTTTCTCTATGATTGAATTTGGTTGTGTGCACTTGGAGAGCAAAATAATTACTTTGTTTCACTTTTTCTTATTGTAAAGCGCCTTGAGCATGTTTATATGGAAAGGCGCTGTATGTATGTATGTAAATCGATCAAATCAAATATAGGCCTCAACTTTAGAGCTCATTTCCTCCCTAACTGATACCAGCAAACCTATCTTACAAGCTCTTTTTCTTCGCTAAATCAAAAGGGTTATAAAGTTTCAAGTTTAAAGCTGAGACTTTGTTCTATCCAAATAGAATAAAATCAGATTTGTTTGTTTGTTTGTGTGTTTGTTTGTTTGTTTGTTTGTTTTTTTGTTGTTGTTGATGTTTTTGTTTGTTTGTTTGTTTGTTTTTTCGGGGGGGGGGGGGTTTGGTGGTTTTGTGGTGCCGGGTCACACATGTTCAAGGACGTTTTTTGTTTAAAGGGCCCTGTCCAAGGGTCCCCGCCGCAATACTCGCAATACACGCGAATACACCCTCCCCTTCCCTTTCAGTCACATAACAGAGAAAAAAGAGAAGGTGAAAGAGGGTGAAAAGAAAAAAAAAATCATTACGAAAAGTATGCGAATTCGCTGGCTCGCAATTTATTCATTTATTTTCATTTTTAGATTACATGCAAACATGATACTCGGTTGAAAGGCATCAGCCCCTCCCACGAGAAAATATGGCCATACGCCAGGATTTGATCATAAGTGAGCTGTTCTTTTATTTACGGGTGTGAAAAATTCGGGAGTGGGAAGGGGGTGGGTCTTGAAGTTCTTGACAAATTAAAGTCGGTTTATTTTTAAGCTTGTGCATGCAAGCCGGTGAATATAATTTAGTCAAAATTAGAAGTGAAAATTCTAAATAGAAGTCCTGCCCCCTCCCCGAACATGATTAATGCATATCAAGCATCATCTTCTTCCTTTTTATTGTGGTTCTGGACATGTTTCAGCTTCCCTAACTGGCAGTAATGTGTGATAGTCTAATGATCCATGTGCGAGCGAAGCGAGGAGCAAAAGTTTTCAGACTTTTTTCTAACGTTGAAGTCCTATGTTTGTGCATTTTTTTTTTACGGCGATATAATGAAAATGACAAGAGAAACTTAATTTGGGGAATGTCGAAAGATATTTTAATTCGTGCTTTAACCCTGTCGTTTTTCTTTAGGATTTCATCGATATCAACATAATTTAGTATGATAAATGCCTGATTTCATTATGTATTATAAAAGTTTCGGGGAAATTTTCGGAAATATTATCCTTACTTGGTAGTATTATGGCATATTCGAGAGAGCGGAATGACAAATACTTTGCCGGGGGGGGGGGGGCATGGCATGCCCCTCTTGCCTCCAGCCCCACTGCTTTACATTGTAGTTTAGTAATGGGTACCTGTTAAGCCGCACCGATTATTTGAAGCTATATAAATATGGCTCTTTTTGTAAGAAACAGTGGGAAATATTGGTAAAAGGGGCATTTATCAGAAGAGGAAAGGGTGCTTATCAGAGGTGGGAAGGGGCAATTAAAAGAGGTGAAAAGAGGCACTTATGAGGAAGAGGGCACATATTACGTAGGGAAAGGGGTAATTATCAGAAGGGGGAAAAGGGCACTTATTAGAAGGGAAAATGGGCACCTACCAGAAGCATAAATGCTCTTATGAAATGAGAAAAGGGCACAAATTAGACAGAATTAGGGGCATTTATCAAAAGGAGAAAAGGGCACCTTATTCTAGGAAATTATAAATGATATGGAGAGACGAAGAACGAAAGAGAAGAAATGGAAAAAGTATTGAAAACATGGAGAAGTCAAGAAAATAAGAAAAAGAAGACTATAGAAAAACAGAGGGGGAATCACATCAACTGCACGTGGCCTTTAGTTAAGCACTTTTTTATAGGGTGCTGCCATCAGTTAGGGTTTGATATATTTCAAGATATGTATCATACACTGAAGTCCCTACTCTGTGCAATGAAAAGCTACTTCAGTGAAAGGCTTGTGTCAAATTTTGCATAGAGCTATATAGTTCGAAGAAGAAATAATAATCGGGATCGGACCTATTGTGTTGAGTTGAATGCATGTAGGACGGAGGAATAATGGGGAGGCGGCTTTGGTTATACGTGCGTTCGAGCAGCGTCAGCGTTTGTTCTTATGATGAAAAGACAGGAAGTCTATTGACTACTGATATAAAGAAGTAATAGGAGAGAGAGAGCCCTACTGCTAATCCCTGTTAAACTGAACTTCCCTCAGTGACATAACAACATGTTATGCATAGGCGGCTATTACAGGACTCAGGCCGACAGCATGGACTGATGATAGTATTGATTTGATTTGGTTTGATGGATTCATGATATATTCTAGAGTAAAAATCCCCTCATTATACCATACTTGCCTCTTCGCTACTTTTTTGCTGCATATCTAGATTAGATCAAGCTAGAACGACACGCACTCTAAAAAGAATATGCTCATGCGGACAAATATTATTGCATGCAAAGGGCTCTTTTGGTATTTAGTTTTAAATGTAATTTTCAATTCGATAATTTAAAAAGACATAAAAAACTGTATTTCTCATTATACTAGTTTCACTTTCTGCAGAGACGTCGCTAGAAAATTTTGAATGGGGAGGGGATGACGCCAAAATTTTTCCGACAAATCTTTAAGGTCTGACACTCGAATTTGCCTTAAAAAAATGCCGCACCCTAAGCTGTACCTACAGAGTTCAATGGCTATACCCTATTCCCCCCCCCCCCCCCCCCCACACACACACACACATAGAGAGAGCTTGATCATACCGGCCAGGCGGCCACTATTCTAATCTAAATACAGAAGTTACATAATTATCCTGGCTGCCCAAATATTTGAATATTCTGGCACCTCTCTAGCGATGCCCCTGGATATCGGCGTTGATTCAATCTTCATTCCTCTTTCTGTCTGGACTACAAGATCCCTTATCTTTCATAAGCTTTTGTTTTGCCACTTTAATCCCATTTGAAGGGGAAATCTAGGAAAATCTGTACTGTCCCTTTCCTATTTAATGGTTTTTAATCTCCAATTTGTATACTTGAAATACATAGGCATAGCCAGGGGGGCCCATGGGGGCACTTGCCCCCCTATTCAGCCCCCCCCCAAAAAAAAAGTGAAAACGAAAAAGCGGGAGAAGTGAGACAAAAAAAACCTAAAAAGGCGCTACGAGTCGTTACCTTTCAATCACAATTTGCTAAAACGTCAAAGTTTTCGCGCTTCGCGCGGGAAGGGGGAAATAACTCCCCCTTCCCTGCACCCACACCTATTACATACAGTAAAATATTGCGTCTAAATTATTGAAAAGCAGTCCGAGCGTCGAACTATAACTTTCCGCCTAAAGAAATTGTTTGCTACGAGCTGTTATCTTTCTCTCATATTTGTTAAAACGTCATAGCTTTCGCGCTTCGCGCGGGAGGGGGAAAAGTCCCCCCTCCCTGCACCCACCCCTGTTACAGTGCATTATTGCGTCCAAATAATTGAAAAGCAGTCCGGGCGTTGAACTAACTTTCCGCCTAAAAAAAGGTGCTGCGAGCCGTTATCTTTCTCTCAAATTTGCTATAAAACGTCAGAGCTTTCGCGCTTTGGGCGGGAGGGGGGGGGGGGGAACTCCCTCCTCCCTGCACCCACCTCTGTTACATACAGTGCAGTATTGCGTCCAAATAACTGAAAAGCAGTCCGGGCGTCGAACTAACTTTCCGCCTAAAAAAAGGTGCTGCGAGCCGTTATCTTTCTCTCAAACTCCCCCCTCCCTTCACGCTTTGCGTGCTAATCACCAATTTCGCACGCTTCGCGTTCTCACAACCCAACCCCCCTAAAATGAAATCCTGGCTACGCGGTTGGATCCTTCACGTCGTCCCCCCCCCCCCCATTGAAAAATCCTGGCTACGCCAATGTTGAAATACCACGCCATGCTCTACTCATATGGCTCAATAAGTTTCACTTCTTTAATACACTACCCCCGAAAATCAACACATGTGATGTAAAAAATAGCTCCAATACCATTATGACTATGATGATGATGATAATGATAATAATAATAAATAATAATAACAACAACATCAAAACCATAATGCTAATGCTAATCATAATCTTAATCATAATAATCACGATAACAACAATGACAATAATGATAAATAAAAATCATGTCTATATTGACATTTGATGGGTAGCCTCATCAGTATTTATACTGATGAGGCTTGGGGGCAAATCAATTACTAACCCAGCATTGAAAGCTACATGATTAATACTTTTTTTGATAGGGTCCTGCCATTACATCAGTTAGGGTTTGATATATTTCAAGATAATGTATCATACACTGAAGCCCGTAGTCTGTTCATTGAAAGGCTACTTTGAACAGTGAATGGCTTGTCTCAAATTTTGCATAGAGCTATAGTTCTTCGGAGGAATAATAATGGGGATCGGACCTATTGTGTTGAGTTGAATGCGTGGGACGGAGGAATAATGGGAGGGGCGGCTTTATACGTGCGTTCGATCCGCGCCAGCGTTTGTTGTTATGTTGAAAAGACAGGAAGTCTATTGACTATTGATATAAAGAAGAATTAGGAGAGAGAGAGAGAGAGAGAGAGAGAGAGAGAGCCCAACTGCAAATCCCCTGTTAAACTTCAATTGTCCTCAATGACAAAGTAAAGTGTTATTATGCATAGGCGGCTATTACAGGTCTCTGGCCGACAGCAAGGACAAATGTTAGTATTGATTTGATTTGGGTTGATGAGTTAATGATATCATAATAAGATATTCTAAAAGTAAAAATCCCCTCATTGTACTATATACTTGTCTCTTCGCTACAATAGTTATTTGCTGCACATCTAGAAAATGATCATGGGGAAAATTTTAATATCATTACAAATAAAGGGGTCTTTTTGTCTTTAGTTCTAAATGTAGTTTTCAATTCGAAAATTCAAAAATACATACAAAACTGCATTATCCTATAAGAGTTCATTTCTCTCGCTTTCCTTGCCCTTAAATTATAAGTAGATTTTTCCATCATCATTCACGTCTTTAATTTCTGATATTGACTTCCACGTCTTATCCACATGCTATCATTTTAGAACATAACATATTTTTTTAAAAGATAAACATGCGAACTGAGGAAAATAGAACAAGAATCAGAATATTTGGAGAAAACTGAGAAAAGAGTGTGTGTGAGAGAGAGAGAGAGAGAGAGAGAGAGGGGGAGAGATTGAGAGAAGACGAAGGCAATCATTATATTGGGTTTAATGGCTGCCATTTCCATTAATTATGTGGTGTTGTGTTGTTGTTTTTTGTTTCCACCAGCGCCGTTCTAGATCTTTTTTTTTGGGGGGGGGGGGGAGCACACAATGATCGTTGAAATGCAATAGATATATTCTAGTCATACAAGATAAGAATTGGAGAAGGGGAGAGAAAGGAATAAGAGGAGCAATAAAACATAAAGAACAATAAACTGTTAGGCAAGCCAATGCCATCGGAAACTCACTCTATTTTTAAAATATTTATATATTCTATTTATTTTGTTGTTATTGTTCCAGTACTACACACTAGCCTTTCATACACATATACTGACAGAAGAGGGCGTACTTCCGGAATCAGTGAATGGTACCAAGAGCTTCTTTCTTTGAATTTATCAAGAAGATTGGCTCGGATCCGGGAAGACTGCATAATAGGCTCCATGCGATCGTTATGTAGAAGGCTCGGAGCTCATTGCAGTGTTCACGCACAATTAGAACGCATCAGTTCCGGATGCGTTCTTATGCACCACGACATTTCGCTAAACTACCTTATTATCAACGATAATTTAGATTTCTATTTCATTTCAGAGAAATCACTATTTGGATAGCCATCATTGTTATTGGATATTCCAACTTGAAGTATGATCGGCGAAAAATACAGAAATTTGTATACAGGTTAATGAAACAAAACAAACCTCCAATTTCTTTGGCTTGGTTGAAAGAGGAAGTATCTACATGATATCGTAAAAATCAAAGAGGGGGTAAAATAAAGTACTTGCTCCCATGTTGCTTCGATTTTGAAAATATTATTTGCATTCAAACCAAACCAGAATTAATTTTATGCTGTCGAACTATATAGAGGGAATGTTATAATGATAACTTGCAGCTGTGGAAAGAGAAAGTTTATTAACTCTGAAAAGACGTTTCGTTGAAATCTTTGCAATAGATCTGAGACCTGCAGAAATTGACTATGTACAACTGTTGGTAGATGAAAATGTCATTAAAGTCATAGACTGGGATCGAATCATGGACATGGCGAGAAACCTAGCAGTTATCCATTATAAGTTATGTTTTATTCTGTTGACATAATTTCTGCTGCCATTAATAACATGTAAGACATCAGTGTCTACAACTTCTCAAATTGGTACCTCACGATCGTCCAGTGCTCAGAGCTGTCAGCTACAGTATATCGTCTGTCTTCTTTAGAATTGGCGACATACTGTGATTTTGAAATATTGTGTTCCTGGGCTTATAGTATATCAGGCTAAGATGAAGAGAATTAGTGGTGAAGCAATCGATGATTAAATTGCTTTTCCTGATCATATCATCAGTCGGTCAATTCCAGAATTGGTCAAAACAATATTAGTGTCGACTATCACTTGACATCAATGAATCCATGTTCACATAAGTACGCCATGCATAGAAGATGAATTATTATGATCCTTTTATCGGTGTAGTGGATGTGAGTTTTACTGCGTAGTGGATATGGATGTGGGTTTTACGGCGTTATAGTCATGTGTACCTTCGATCACGGCTTTCTTGGAAACTACACTCTGATGGAAGCGTATCTCCCTTTAATGTGAACAGTCCCCTTTCTTCTTCTTCCCTCGGGATATTGTCCTTGCATCAGCCCGACATGTCAGAGTACACCTGGTGTGGGAGGGGGAGGGGGTATCCCCCTCCCACACCAGGGACTTTTTTCAGAAATCTTTCTAAAAAACTTGCATTTTAGAACATCTCAAAATGGTTTTTAATGAAAAGAAGGAATGCACGGATTTACGCCAATGGACGGAACCCCTTAAGGACGTTCCACAGTTAACATTGGTTAAAGTCTAATCCATGTCATTTTCACCAAACTTTGCATGCAGTTACTTTGGTCCATGAGAAGCCCAAATACGCAGAGAAAATTATAGGTCCATGTGCTTACTTTTTTTCTATGGGACAAAGAACTGTGCCATGATTGGGTGTCAGGTAGAATGACGTCATCGCAGGTTTTTGGCCATTGATAGGCCTCAGAATTCCCAACGTCATATACAAATCCCCATTATTCTGTCAAAATCCATGTCATATTCGTCAAACTTTCCAGATTTGTAGAGAGAAGTATACTGAAGGAGGAAAAAGTTTTTTAAATGGGGGTCAATGCACTCGTTTTTATGTTAGCAGCGCCCTCAGTTGGCGGAAAAAGTCAAAAACTGGCAAAACTCGTAAGAACTGGCTGAGAACCTGTTTAGGAATGGGATGGGTTCGAAAAAACTCTATTGTACATTCAAAATCCATGTCAGATTCGTAAATTTTTCCAGATTTGTAGAGAATTATATACTGCAAAAGGAGACAGTTTAAAAAATGGGGGTCCATGCACTCGTTTTTGTGCTGGCAGCGCCCTTAGTTGGCGGAAAAAGTCAAAAACTCGCAAAATTCGTAAGAACTGGCTGAGAACCTGTCGAGGAATGGAATGGGATCGAAAAAATTCAACTGTACATTCAAAATCCATGACAGATTCGTAATTTTTTCCAGATTTGTAGAAATTTATATACTGCAGAAGGAGAAAGTTTTAAAAATGGGGGTCCATGCACTCGTTTTTGTGCTAGCAGCGCCCTTAGTTGGCGGAAAAAGTCAAAAACTCGCAAAACTCGCAAAAACTGCAGATGGCTGGCTGGGAACCTGTCTGGGAATGGGATGGGTTCGAAAAAACTCTACTGTACATTCAAAATCCATGTCAGATTCGTAAATTTTTCCATATTTGTAGAGAATTACATACTGCAGAAGGAGAACGTTTTAAAAATGGGGGTCCATGCACTCGTTTTTGTGCTAGCAGCGCCCCCAGGTGGCGGAAAAAGTAAAAAACTCGCAAAACTCGCAAAAACTGCTCATGGCTGGCTGGGAACCTGTCTGGGAATGGGATGGGTTCGAAAAAAACTGTACTGTACATTCATAATCCATGTCAGATTCTTAAATTTTTCCAGATTTGTAGAGAATTATATACTGCAAAAGTAGACAGTTTAAAAAATGGGGGTCCATGCACTCGTTTTTGTGCTAGCAGCGCCCTTATTTGGCGGAAAAAGTCAAAAACTCGCAAAACTCGTAAAATCTGCAAATGGCTGGCTGGGAACCTGTCTGGGAATGGGATGGGTTCGAAAAAAACTGTACTGTACATTCAAAATCCATGTCAGATTCGTAAAAATTTCCCATTTTGTAGAGAATTACATACTGCAGAAGGAGAACGTTTTAAAAATGGGGGTCCATGCACTCGTTTTTGTGCTAGCAGCGCCCTCAGGTGGCGGAAAAAGTAAAAAACTCGCAAAACTCGCAAAAACTGCGCATGGCTGGCTGGGAACCTGTCTGGGAATGGGATGGGTTCGAAAAAAACTGTACTGTACATTCAAAATCCATGTCAGATTCGTAAATTTTTCCAGATTTGTAGAGAATTATATACTGAAAAAGTAGACAGTTTAAAAAATGGGGGTCCATGCACTCGTTTATGTGTTAGCAGCGCCCTTATTTGGCGGAAAAGGTCAAAAACTCGCAAAACTCGTAAAATCTGCAAATGGCTGGCTGGGAACCTGTCTGGGAATGGGATGGGTTCGAAAAAAACTGTACTGTACATTCAAAATCCATGTCAGATTCGTAAATTTTTCCCATTTTGTAGAGAATTACATACTGCAGAAGGAGAACATTTTAAAAATGGGGGTCTTTGTACTCGTTTTGGGGTTAGCAGCGCCCTTAGGTGGCGGAAAAAGTAAAAAACTCGCAAAACTCGCAAAAACTGCGCATGGCTGGCTGGGAACCTGTCTGGGAATGGGATGGGTTCGAAATAACTACTGTACATTCAAAATCCATGCCAGATTCGTCAATTTTTCCGGATTTGTAGAGAAGAGTATTCAAAAGGAGGAGAAAAATTTTAAAAGGAGGGTCCATGCACTCGTTTTTGTGCTAGCAGCGCCCCCAGGTGGCGGAAAAAGTCAAAAACTCGCAAAACTCGCAAAAACTGCGCATGGCTGGCTGGGAACCTGTCTGGGAACAGGATGGGTTCGAAAAAAACTCTACTGTACATTCAAAATCCATGTCAGATTCGTCAATTTTCCAGATTTGTAGAGAAGAGTATACAGAAGGAGGAGAAAGTTTAAAAAAAAAAAGGGGGGGGGGTCCATGCACTCGTTTTTGTGCTAGCAGCACCCTCATTCGGCAGAAGAAGTCAAAAACTCGCAAAACTCGCAAAAACTGCGCATGGCTGGCTGGGAACCTGTCTAGGAATGGGATGGGTGCAAAATAACTCTACTGTACATTCAATATCCATGTCATTCTCACCAAAGCTTCCAGATTTGTAGAGAAAGTATACCGAAGGAGGAGAGACTTTGAAAAAAGGGGGTCCATGTACTGGTTTTTGTGCTGGCAACGCCCCCGTGTGGTGGAGAGTCTTAAACTTACAAATTCTTGTCTGAAATATTGCTATTAACTTTACTCTCAAAACTTGCTCGATTGCCTATTATCAGACATGTAACTGACATTATTCTTATTATTCTTATTATTATTATTATTATTATTATTATTATTATTATTATTATTATTATTATTATTATTAATATTATTATTTTATTATAATTATTTTTTTTTATTATATATATATATTTTTTTTTTTTGGGGGGGGGGTGTACATTCACGACCCCAGGCACCGGAGGCGGGGGCAGAGGGGGAATTTCCCCAACCAATCATTCAAAAAAAGGGGCAACCCCCTCCCCGCTGATCCCCTCGCAAGATAAAAATTACAACTTAATTGATTTCGCTTTACTAAGCTGCCTTGTGAGTGATCTAATAATCGTGCAAACCTTCAGTATTCATTTTTTTTTTAAATCGCACTCTATCACTACGGTCCCTACTATAATTAATAGACGCAATGTTTCTTAACATTTAGAAACCCTTTCTATTGTATATTTTACCCCTACCCCCCCCCCCCCACACACACACACACACACTCAAGATAATAAAGCTTGAAGTATTGCGATCAGCTTTCTAGTGCTCCAAAAGGAGAAGTATCGCAAGCATGGTCGCTCGGCTCCCTTACATGCAGATAGGAGCAATGTATCTCAAATATTAATACTGTCTACCATGCAGTGGCAACAAAAGCGGGGTGGCAGATTTTTCCTACTATCAAAGGACTGGGCGGAAAGGGGTATAATGAATAATTTTCTAGTGATGTGAAATGTAAGGTTTCAAAACGCAATAATCTTAATTTTCTTGCTTGCAATAATCTGTTCTGTCCCTTCGGAGGGGCCTCTCGCAAGACAAGAAAAATGATTTTGATGTTAAACAATGTAAAAAAAGCTTTATTTTGCCAACGTTTGCTCTAATGTAAAATGCCTCTACATTCCCTATTTTCTCTCGGTCACTACACTCCCAGTCACATCAATGGCAACATTGATTATTTGACTTTACAATATCTCTTCTATTACAAGGCCCCGAAGCGCATGGGTGTGGCAGGTGCTTCTCTGTGCCTAAAAAGAATGAAAAATGTCGCTTTAAATTTCTCCTCCTCACAAGTCCAAAAGATGTTATATGACATCAATCATTTTGCAGTTTAACAAGTGATTTTTTTCATGTGCTCTAAAATACGTAGTTTCAACATTGAATAATCTAATTTTCTAAATCGAAAGCTACGATCCCTCGCATTGCAATGAATGCAGTGTTTATTAACACTGTATGTGTGTGGGGCAGGGCCCAGAGGCTTTCCTTGTTTGGTTCCCAACCCATCGCAAGATTATTATCTATATAATTATACATAATATACAACTATATATTTAATGTTATGTAAGTCACAATTCTAAGTAAACTGTGACTTGCCTGTGTGTGTAAAGTTTCTCTTGAATGCAAATTTCAATATCGTGAAAGCAACTTTTTTCGCTCGATCTCTACGCCCCCTCACCAATTAATAGTCCTATGAAGAAGAAAAAAATAATATATTACTGCACAAATTTTGTTCTATTAAAACTGTTCCGTCTTAAGAAAAGAAAAAAAAAGTTGAATGATTCTGTAATATTCTTTAAAACATTCTCTAGGTGGATGTGTTCCAATATTCTCCTATAAAGGATGTTTAGCATGAATAGTCCCATATGCGTACACTGTAAAAAATATCTGTATTTTTACAGGAAAAAAAATACAGATTAGTTCTGTATTTACCCATAACAGCTAATCTGATGTTATTTGTACATCAGTGTCATAGGAAATAATAACAACTAATTTGTATTTTTACATCAGAAGTTATGGCGACTCTGCTGACACTAGATTTGCTGTAAAATTACAGATATTTTTTTTACAGTGTACGAGGCGGGGCTGCAGCACCCCAGCGTTTTTATAATAAATAATTTTGCAAGGTTCCCGAATATCCTCATATTTTGGTAGCGAGTCGCCTGAATATCCTCATATTCGGGTAGCGAGGTGCCGGTATACCAAAAAGTGTTTAAAATTTTGTACACAAAATGTAGAAACAAAATAACCTATTTCAGGTGTAAGGAGGGATATTGAAAAACAATGGATGACTACACTGCTTCAATTATTCCATTTTTTAAAATGAAAAATTTTAAACCTCGCATGAAAATATATCGGGATATGGAAGAAAAGGCGGCGCGGGGATCTGCTTGCATGGTCGGGGGGGGGGGGGGGGTAGGGCTGTAAGCAGGTAGCAAGCGTGTGAGGTGGACCCATATTCTTGTGAGGTGGGGCACCTCAGAGTGTTTGCCCCCTCCCCCTCCCCCCCCCCCCCAGGAAAAAAAAGTAAGGCACCCTTACTTTTGCGCACCTGTTCACGACTACTAGTATTTCAAACATAAATTATCACGGTAACGACATAGGCTATAATTGTCTATATTTTACGCACACTTTCGAACCAGTGTATAAAAAAGAAGGAAATTGTAAGTCGTTTTGAATAATACTTTATTCATTATTCTATTTGCTCATGTCTTTGACTGTAGGGATAATGATCATTAGACAATCATATGGCATAGACAAATGATTCTTGGGCATATATTTGACTTTCTTTCTCCAGCTCTCTTTTTGTACTAAAAATGGGAGGTAGATGACCATGACTATGAATTCCAAATTACATCTATCTTTCATTTTTCTTATACGACTAACTTTAGCTATAGAAATTCATGAGGGGGCATCGAATGTTATCTTTCAGCTAATATTTGGTATATTTTCACAGGTACAGAATTATTGATTTCATCTTTTTTTACCGGGTTCTTGTTACTGTGCACACTTGCGAACCCATTATTAAGCATTGTGTTTAATGTGCGTATCCATTGTCTTAACTGCGCGCAATACTCTCCCGGTGTTGTGATGACGTAACACAACCAGCCAGGATGCGCAGCTGAGGTGCGCACAAACATAACTGATGAACGTCCTTATAAAAGGACGTTCATCAGTTATGTTCGTGCGCACCTCAGCTGCGCATCCTGGCTGGTTGTGTTACGTCATCACAACACTGGGAGTGCGCAGTTAAGACAATGGATACGCACATTAAACACAATGCTTAATAATGGGTTCGCAAGTGTGCGCAGTAACAAGAACCCGGTAAAAATAGATGAAATCAATAATGTACCTGTGAAAAATATACCAAATATTAGCTGAAAGATAACATTTGATGCCCCCTCATGAATTTTCTATAGGCACATGATAGGTAAAGTAAGTCGTACAGGAAAAATGAGAGATAGATGTAATTTGGAATTCATAGTCATGGTCATCTACCTCCCATTTTTAGTACAATGCCTTAGCACAAAAAGAGAGCTGGAGAAAGAAGGTCAAATATATGCCCAAGAATCATTTGTCTATGCCATATGATTGTCTAATGATCATTATCCCTACAGTCAAAGACATGAGCAAATAGAATAATGATAAATGTCATTCAAAACGACTTACAATTTCCTTCTTTTTTATACACTGGTTCGAAAGTGTGCGTAAAATATAGATAATTATAGCCTACGTCGTTACCGTGATTATTATGTTTGAAATACTAGTAGTCGTGAACAGGTGTGCAAAAGTAAGGGTGCCTTACTTTTTTTTTCCCCTTGGGAGGGGGGGGGGGGGAGGGGGCAAACACTCTGAGGTGCCCCACCTCACACGCTTGCTACCTGCTTACAGCCCTACCCCCCCCCCCCGGACCATGCAAGCACATCCCCGCGCCGCCTTTTCTTCCATATTCCGATATATTTTCATGCGAGGTTTCGAATTTTTCATTTAAAAAAAGGAATAATTGAAGCACTGTAATCATCCATTGTTTTTCAATATCCCTCCTTACACCTGAAATAGGGTTATTTTGTTTCTACATTTTGTGTACAAAATTTTAAACACTTTTTGGTATACCGGCACCTCGCTACCCGAATATGAGGATATTCAGGCGACTCGCTACCAAAATATGAGGATATTCGGGAACCTTGCAAAATTATTTATTATAAAAATGCGGGGGCGCTGCAGCCCCGCCTCGTACGCATATGGGGCTATTCATGCTAAACATCCTTTATAGGAGAATATTGGAACACATCCACCTAGAGAATGTTTTAAAGATTATTACAGAATCTTTCACCTTTTTTTTTTTTTAAGACGGAACAGTTTTAATAGAACAAAATTTGTGCAGTAATATATTACTTTTTTTTTCTTCATATGACTATTAATTGGTGAGGGGGCGTAGAGACCGAGCAAAAAAAGTTGCTTTCACGATATTGGAATTTGCATTCAAGAGAAACTTTACACACACAGGCAGGTCACAGTTTACTTAGAATTGCGACTTACATAACATTAAAGATATAGTTATATATTATGTATAATTATATAGATAATAATCTTGCGATGGGTTGGGAACCAAACAAGGAAAGCCTCTGGGCCCTGCCCCACACATACAGTGTTAATAAACACTGCATTTATTGAAATGCAAGGGATCGTAGCTATCGATTTAGAAAATTAGATTATTCAATGTTGAAACTACGTATTTTAGAGCACATAAAAAATTTCACTTGTTAAACTGCAAAATGATTGATGTCATATAACATCTTTTGGACTTGTGAGGAGGAGAATAAAAATGACATTTTTTCATTCTTTTTAGGCACAGAGAAGCACCTGCCACACCCATGCGCTTCGGGGCCTTGTAATAGAAGAGATATTGTAAAGTCAAATAATCAATGTTGCCAATGATGTGACTGGGAGTGTAGTGACCGAGAGAAAATAGGGAATGTAGAGGCATTTTAAATTAGAGCAAACGTTGGCAAAATAAAGCTTTTTTTACATTCTTTTACATTAACATCATTTTTCTTGTCTTGCGAGAGGCCCCTCCGAAGGGACTGAACAGATTATTGCAAGCAAGAAAATTAAGATTATTGCGTTTTGAAACCTTGCATTTCTCATCGCTAGAAAATTATTCATTAAACCCCTTTCCGCCCAGTCCTTTAATAGTAGGAAAAATCTGCCACCCCGCTTGTGTTGCCACTGGTAGACAGTATTAATATTTGAGATACATTGCTCCTATCTGCATGTAAGGGAGCGGAGCGACCATGCTTGCGATACTTCGCCTTTTGGAGCACTAGAAAGCTGATCGCAATACTTCAAGCTTTATTATCTTGAGTGTGTGTGTGTGGGGGGGGGGGGGGGGGGAATATACAGTAGAAAGGGTTTCTAAATGTTAAGAAACATTGCGCCTATTAATTATAGTAGGGACTGTAGTGACAGAGTGCGATAAAAACAAAAAGAAAGAAAAATGAAAACTGAAGGTTTGCACGATTATTAGATCACTTACAAGGCAGCTTAGCAATGCGAAATCAATTAAGTTGTAATTTTTTTTCTTGCGAGGGGATCAGGGGGAGGGGGTTGCCCCCTTTTTTTGAATGATTGGTTGGGGAAATTCCCCCTCTGCCCCCGCCTCCGGTGCCTGGGGTCGTGAATGTACACCCCCCCCCAAAAAAAAAAAAAAAAAAAATATATATATAATAAAAAAAAATAATTATAATAAAATAATAATATTAATAATAATAATAATAATAATAATAATAATAATAATAATAATAATAATAATAATAATAATAATAATAATAATGTCAGTTACATGTCTGATAATAGGCAATCGAGCAAGTTTTGATAGTAAAGTTAGTAGCAATATTTCCGACAAGAATTTGTAAGTTTAAGACTCTCCGCCACACGGGGGCGCTGCCAGCACAAAAACCAGTACATGGACCCCCTTTTTTCAAAGTCTCTCCTCCTTCGGTATACTTTTCTCAACAAATGTGGAAGCTTTGGTGAGAATGACATGGATTTTGAATGTACAGTAGAGTTATTTTGCACCCATCCCATTCCTAGACAGGTTCCCAGCCAGCCATGCGCAGTTTTTGCGAGTTTTGCGAGTTTTTGACTTCTTCTGCTGAATGAGGGTGCTACTAGTACAAAAACGAGTGCATGGACCCCCTTTTAAAAACTTTCTCCTCCTTCTGTATACTCTTCTCTACAAATCTGGAAAAATTGACGAATCTGGCATGGATTTTGAATGTACAGTAGAGTTATTTCGAACCCATCCCATTCCCGGACAGGTTCCCAGCCAGCCACGCCATGCATGCGCAGTTTTTGCGAGTTTTGCGAGTTTTTTACTTTTTCCGCCACCTGAGGGCGCTGCTAGCACAAAAACGAGTGCATGGACCCCCATTTTTAAAACTTTCTCCTTATGCAGTATATAATTTTCTACAAATCTGGAAAAAATTACGAATCTGACATGGATTTTGAATGTACAGTTGAATTTTTTCGAACCCATCCCATTCCTCGACAAGTTCTCAGCCAGTTCTTATGAGTTTTGCGAGTTTTTGACTTTTTCCGCCAACTGGGGGCGCTGCTAGCGCAAAAATGAGTGCATGGACCCCCATTTTTAAAACTTTCTCCTTCTGCAGTATATAATTCTCTACAAATCTGGAAAAATTTACGAATCTGACATGGATTTTGAATGTACAGTAGAGTTTTGTCGAACCCATCCCATTCCCAGACAGGTTCCCAGCCAGCCACGCGCAGTTTTTGCGAGTTTTGCGAGTTATTTACTTTTCCGCCACCTGAGGGCGCTGCTAGCACAAAAACGAGTGCATGGACCCCCATTTTTAAAACTTTCTCCTTATGCAGTATATAATTTTCTACAAATCTGGAAAAAATTACGAATCTGACATGGATTTTGAATGTACAGTTGAATTTTTTCGAACCCATCCCATTCCTCGACAAGTTCTCAGCCAGTTCTTACGAGTTTTGCGAGTTTTTGATTTTTTCCGCCAACTCGGGGCGCTGCTAGCGCAAAAACGAGTGCATGGACCCCCATTTTTAAAACTTTCTCCTTCTGCAGTATATAATTCTCTACAAATCTGGAAAAATTTACGAATCTGACATGGATTTTGAATGTACAGTAGAGTTTTTTTTCGAACCCATCCCATTCCCAGACAGGTTCCCAGCCAGTGCTTACGAGTTTTGCGAGTTTTTGACTTTTTCCGCCAAATGAGGGCGCTGCTAGCACAAAAACGAGTGCATGGACCCCCATTTTTTAAACCTTCTTCCTCTGCAGTATATAATTCTCTACAAATATGGAAAAATTTACGAATCTGACATGGATTTTGAATGTACAGTAGAGTTTTTTTCGAACCCATCCCATTCCCAGACAGGTTCTCAGCCAGTTCTTACGAGTTTTGCGAGTTTTTTGGACTTTTTCCGCCAAATGAGGGCGCTGCTAGCATAAAAACGAGTGCATTGACCCCCATTTTAAAAACTTTTTCCTCCTTCAGCATACTTTTCTCTACAAATCTGGAAAGTTTGACAAAATATGACATGGATTTTGACAGAATAATGGGGATTTGTATATGACATTGGGAATTCTGAGGCCTATCAATGGCCAAAAACCTGCGATGACGTCATTCTACCTGACACCCAATCATGGCACAGTTTATTGTCCCATAGAAAAAAAAGTAAGCACATGGACCTATAATTTTCTATGCGTATTTGGGCTTCTCATGGACCAAAGTAACTGCATGCAAAGTTTGGTGAAAATGGCATGGATTCGACTTTAACTGTGGAACGTCCTTAACTGAGAATAACAATGCGAGCGAACGAATTTTCTTCGATATTTTCGCATTGAAATTATGGCATTTCTTAATTCCTTACATCTAATCATTAAAGAATGTGATGGTATTTCAAGATAAAAAATAATGAATTTGGAAAATCATTAGTTTAAGCTAATGTATCATAATTCTTACTTATTTTATCCAAAAATATTGGGGGGGGGGGGGTGATGATAATACAGGCCATCCCCCCACCTCATTTTTTTTTTGAGGGGGGATATCCTTCCCCCCCCCCCCCCACCCCGGGATCGACACCCATGGTGAATCAGCTTGATACAGTCATCATTTCCTACCATTTTTAAAGACTATTATAAATCTCTTTGGAGCCTATAACTCACAAGCGTAGCTTTCTCCTTAGGCTCCACAATATTTCACTTTTATTCTAGCCCATTCTTTTCAGTTGAAACTGCATGCAAACGTATAGATATGAGATACTCACCGTTTTAAATTTCTCTGGCAATATAATTTTTTTTAATGTTTGTACCATTTATCCTGTACGTACCATTCATATTGTTTGTACCATTGATAAGAAAAAAACTGTAAATGTGAAATATGAAACAATAAACTGAAACTGAAATATGTACTAAAATTCTACAATATGTGGTCGGTTACGTGTGGGACAGAATAGCGTGGACTCGCCCATTTACAAAGGAGGACAATGGATATTATGTGAAAACATGACTGTACTAACAGTGTCGATATCTGATGCTAAATCACTACAAAAAAAAACAAAGGACAGGAATGAAGCCCGCTAAACAAATGTAACTTCAAGAAACGAATTTCCCCCTAAATTTGAGAAATCATATGATTTCTCTTCATGTAAGCTATATCTACCGACAAAAATATCAGATAAATTATGCAATCGTCACTAAAATATTGTCATTGTTTTGGAACCGTGCCTCCTTCTATGTACTTCTTCTTCATGATTCTTTATACTGACTAAAGCCTCAGTCACAAAAACCATTAAGAACTGCTACGAACGCCGTACGAACGATTTTTTTAGACCATTTAATAAGATCTTCTCAAGAAGGCCGTACGAAACCAGCGTTCGTAGACCGTTTGTAGACCATCCGTAAGTTCGCAGCCTGGTCGACGGTCTTGTCCAAGATTTTTTTCAACATCGTACGAAACCCCCTCTTCGCAAGGCTACCCTACGAATTTCGTAAGAACATCATAAGAACCACGCACGATTTTGTATGATCAAGAGACAATTCTAGAAGCCTTAAATTCTTATGATGATCGTAAGAACGCCTTCAGTTGTTCATAGAGGGATCTTACGGCGTTCGTAAGAAAGCCTTACGAACGGAGATTCGTAGGGCACTCTTACGAACGACTCTTGCTGTTTGTAAGGCGTTCGTAAGGTGCTCGTAGGGCGTAGGTACACAATTTGTGCAATTGTTGAGTTTTAGCACTACTGCCATCTTGAAAGTATCAAACTTTCAACAGTCACAGAATTTTCGACAGTAAACGGCAGCGCCTTTTTGCAACCCGACAAAATATACAAAAATTCGTAAGATCTTCTTACGGAATGACTTGAGAGTGCCGTGAGTTGCACGTACGACTATCTTGCGACAACAAAAATCGTAAGATGGTCGTAAGTCTGACGAAAGAATAACTCAAGGCATTCTTACGAAAAACGTACGAAACTCTAGGGCCATTGTATAACCGAAAATCACTTCGTTTCTTAAGAAGGTCTTAAGTTGTCCTAGCGAATTAAACAGCGTTCGTACGAACTTCGTAAGAAGGCTATAAGAATCTATGCCCCATCTACGAATCTCTGCGAACTCCAGAATTCGTACGAACAGTGAGATTCGTACGAACGCATCGTTCGTAAGAACCTTTGTGACCGGAGCTTATCAAATGAAGGAAACAAATGTAACTTCTATAATCCTGTGCTATGATCACTTTATTCACAGTAAAATAAAGTTCTATTCTGAATTAAAAATCGTGATGTCTGCTTTTCAACAGGCATCTTAGGCTAAGTACAAAGTATCAGTTTGACTGAGAGATATATTTTAATTTGCCTCGAAAGGTGTAGGCATTTGATTTTTCTCATTCTTAAATTCTTGAATTAGTGTACTTAGTATCCATACAAAAAGGTGTCAAGCCCAATGTGAGATTTAAAAAAAAAAAAAAATATCTGATACTGGATTATAGGCTGTAGTTAAGTCATTGAGCACATAATGTTAAACTTATTCTGTAAAATAATATTACCATTTTTATTTAAATATTGATGTCAAAATTTTGTAAAATTTTTAGTTATGCAATCAAGTTTTCTTAAGTTCTGGTTAAAATGCAATCAGTGGAATTTCTTTCCTCAATTAAAGTGGCATTAAACCACTGATCTCTACGGAAATTTTTTTTTTTTACGTAGAGATCAGTGCATTAAACTGGTAGAAATTGAACAGCGCCATCTTACAGTGACTTCCATTTAAGATGATAATTTGAAAATTAGTAATTTTGAATTTTGACAAACAGGTTGTTTGGATAATAGGCACATTTTATATTTCAAATTATATTTTTGATTTTGCAAATGTGGAAAATTCCCTACAGGTACATTCTAAGCTTCTACAAACTAGCATGGGGCATGATGGGAAAATGAGAGACACATGGCGTCAGTAGAAGGTTCAGTTTACTGTCACTTTAAGTTATGATTCAAATCCATTTGTATTAATCAATAAAATGCATGGTAATTTACACTTGTATGAATTTATAATAATATGTGGGAGAATAGACATTGCTATAACCAAAAGATAATACTGAAACATTGTATAGATGAGATATATACATGTACATGTAACGAACGACGCATATAAGACGAACGAGGTATGATCTTGACACATTAACAAAATTCGGTTCATCACAAATATGAACATTGTCTGCCATATATCCATTTAAAATATGGAAATAGAGGGCAGATAGTTTCTTACTTTGATGAAGTAGAATGAACGCTGTATTCTATAACTTGACACATAAAATGAAGTCAATTTTGAAATTAAATTTTCCTTCGGTACGATGCAAGAGGCGTGAGGTATGAAATCTTTTCTAGATGGAGAGGGATGTTAGGCCTTTTTCTATCGGGGGTGCTGCATTCACATTTCAGGTAGTGGTCTTCTATTGGAGGATGGACACTTAAGACTGATGTGGAAAAACACATGTGGAGGGGAAGGCCAGAAAGGGCACAACATGCCCGCTTCTCTAGGTCCACAGCCATTAAGAGAGGCAACTACCCGTTATTCATCCAATTTACACCTACACTTTCTCAATCCGTTTCTGATAAACCATACAGTCATTTGAACCACTCCTCCCAACCACTAGTTTATTGATATTTGCCTTTAACAAGTCATGTATTTAATTGAATCTTTGCTGAACAAATGGAGCATATTAAAGGAGAATGAAACCCTGGGGAAATATCCATTTTAATGAAAGGAGAGCATAGTGAGAAGCAATTTAAAGAGTTCCATCAAAATCGGTTACGAAGTGAAAAAGTTATGAAAGTTTGAAAATTCTCAATTTACTTTCTGTGGCGATCCTCAAATTGGCAGTGTTGCTTCAAAATGGCAAGTTTAGTAGTACAACTCTCAATATGATTTTTATACAAAATTTCATATTTTCTCCATTATCTCTAAAGATGCTGCTTATCTTTTTGTGAACTGAACATATGTTGTGTCAAATACATTTTCCCATGTTATATCTTGAGCTAAGAAGGAGACAAGCTGCACCTTGATAGATAATGGGGAAAATATGAAATTTTGTGTACAAAACATAAGGAGAGTTGTACTACAAAACCTGTCACTTTGAAGCAACATTGCCAATTCGAGGATCGCCACAGAAAGTAAATTGAGACTTTTCAAATTTGCATAACTTTCTCATTTCGTAACCGATTTTGATGGAACTTTTTTTTTTAATTGCTTCTCTTTATTCTCTCTTTTCATTAAAATTGATATCTCTCCAGGGTTTCATTCTCCTTTAAGAATAAAATGGAGATAAAGATTTCTGTCCAAAATATAGCGAGATGGCGCTACCCACCTCGTTGAACGGTCACAGATTGAATCACGCACAATGTCTTCATGGCTGTGTAGGCTATGGTAATTCATCTGAAAACTCTTTCTATTAGCCAGTATATTCAGATTGTATGCATGATTATATCTCAACCAAAATTTACGCTTACCATCCGTAATTTTCCCGGGACTTGAATGAATAGCAGCAAGTCATTTGTGCAAATCAGATTCCATTATAACCAATTATCTAATGTTACCACACATAACAAGTACCACAGTAATTCTTTAATAAAAGTTCTGAAAAGAAACATCCATGAAATCCAGGATAATAAGCTTTATACTGTAAACCAGCCACAATATAAGACCCATTTACACTACGGTCTGAATATTTCGATTTTACTATTAATATCCCGGTGTTACAATGAAAGCTGCTAAAAATCTCCTCCATTGTTAAGCAACTTTCACCACAACATCATATAAAAAACAAACAACAACAACAACATTGTTTGAACTGTGGTGTAAGAGTTGCATTGAAACTTATCCTTGTCGTCAGGTCGTTATTCTGACAACAAATCAAAACCTAAATTGAGTTTCAAAACAAGAAAGCACTCCAGGGTGCCGTTAAGCGTTGCATAAAACTTACTATTATAGTAACTTTGCTATTATAGTAAATTTTCATGGAATACTGGATTTTGATTGGCTCTTGAGCAACGTTACCATGGTAGTTACCATTGATGGCAAAGTTACTATAATAGTAAGTCTTTATGCAATGGCACCCAGATTTCAATGCAGCTGTTTACTGATCTACAAAGCATCCTCTACGATTATCTAGATTTCGATTTCTTTTCAGATAGAATATTGTTCGGCAGTCTATCATTGTTATTGGATGTTTCACCTTGAAGTATGATAGGCCTTAAATACAGAAACTTGTATGAAGGCTAGTGAATTAAAATAAAACTTCAGTTTCCTTGGTCTGGTTAAGAGGGGAAGTATATGTATGACCTCGTAAAAATCGAAGAGTTGGTTTATGTCCACACGTTGCTTCGATTTCGCCATTACATTAGCATTTGCCTTCAAACCAAGCTGCAATTAAGCTTATGCCGTAGAACTGTACAGACGGAATGTGGGAAATAACTATATATATATATATATATATATATATATATATATATATATATATATATATATATATATATATATAAAGAATATTTATTGTGTTGAACTCTAAAAAGGTGTTTCTTTGATATCTTTGCAATAGAAATGAGACCTGCAAAAATTGACTAGCTGGCAGATGAAAATGTCATTTAAGTCAAAGACTGGGATCAAATCATGGACATGGCGAGTAACCAAGCAGTTATCCATTATAAGTTATGTTTTATTCCGTGGAAATCGTTTCTGATGTCTTTAATGACATGTGTGACATCAGTGGCGACAACTCCAAAAACCTCCGGTGCTATGAGCTGTCAGCTATATCGTCTGCCTTTAGGATCGGCGATTGACCGTGATTTCGAAGTAGTGTGTTCCTGGACTCCTAATCAAGTATATCAGGCTCAGATTGTGAGAAGCAATGGTGAAGCAATCGATGGTTACCTTGATTTCCCTGATCATATCATCAGCCGGGTTAATTGTAGTGTTGGTCAAAAGAATATAACGTGTCGATTATCACTTGACACCAATAATTCCAGAATCATAAGTAAGCCATGCATAAAAGACATTTGTTCACCAGGATTAATAAGAGTGAATCCTTTTATCCGTGAAGACCATCAAGCTTTGCTTATGTGACAATCCTTCTTTATGATTCATTTACGTTAATTATACTTGCAATATTACTCTATTTGATAATGTATTGATATTTGTTTATTATGTTGTAATTCAGTTTGTAAAATATGTTTGAAGAAAAAAAGGATCATAAAGATAAATAAATAAATCAAATCAAATCAAATCAAATCAAATCAAGTGGATGTTGCTTCTACTGTGTTATTCACGTGTGTCACGAAGCGGCATACTTCTGTGAATCAAATATTATTATAAAATGGACTGCTTAAAGGGAAAGTTCACCCCGAAGATTACTTGAGTTTAAAAAATGCAGAAAAAATAAAGAAAAATATTGGCGAAAGTTTGGACAAAATCCGTTAAAGAATAACGGAGTTATGGACTTTTGAAGTTTTGATTTTGTGACGTCACATGCGAGCAGCTCCTCCATTATGTAATGTGATAAATATTCCATAAAATACAGTTTTCTCAGAAAATTTAGAATATTTTCGTCTGTGCATTTGATATATTGTCAGAAATGTTATTCAATACTAGATTCTGAAAAGAAACAATATTAATTTATCGTGGAACGTAAAAAAAAATGTGAATATATGGAATATTTATTACATGACCAATGGGCAGCTGCTCGCATGTGACGTCACGAATCCAAAAACTTTAAATAGTCATAACTCTTTTATTATTTGACCGATTTTCATCAAACCTTCGCCAATATTTTTCTTTATTTTTTCTGCATTTTTTAAACTCTAGTAATCTTTAGGGTGAACTTTCCCTTTAAAGGTAGAAGATAGTTTTGGGAAGCTCTCAAAAACTTTTCGTGAGATTTCTTTGATTTTACTTAATAAACAGCACGGTACTAACATAACTAAGATGCTGTGAAGTTTTTTCCTCCTCAAGTGAAATATTTATCGAATGAGAGGTGAAAAGTAATAAAAATCCCTGGCCCAAAAAAGAGGGGATGTAAATTCAAACAACGGCCACACACATTACGCACATAGGGATTGCTGTGTGTTATAGAATACGCTGCACACAGTGCGAATCGCGAAGCGCTGGGTTTATTGTGCGGGGAACCTTCGGGTGGATATGGTCTTAGCGTGAGGCAGTGAAAAGCCGTTACCAAGCGTTTCTTACAGATATTTACACTAAAATTTGTTCGAAATCGTGAATGGAATGTTAAATAATCTCGTACATGTGTCTTATGATAAAAGGAGAATAGTATGTGACTATGTTAGATAAGTTTCTTGCCAGCCTTGTTTTTGCTACCGAGACTGTCTGTGAGCTTTAACAACCCCAAATAAGAAAGATCACTGAACTCAAGAATATAAATGAAGAGTCAGAATTTAATACTGATCATATACTTCAAAGAAGTTATTATTTACAAAAGAAAATATTCAACATCCGATGACAGTCAGACCCAACTCCGGAAAACCGAGCACAGGTATATACTCCGAAAACGGCGTATAGAGCTAGATGAATATAGAGCCCTCATCGTTAGTGCGAGGCAATGTGTACAAAAGGCATGGGGGAAATCGTGCAATGTCGACCTGCTGTTGATAATATATTTTTCAAAAATAATGCTGCGGATATATTTATTTCAAATGTTAGCCATTTGAAAGTCATTTCATATGACGAATCATTCAAGGATTTTGAAGATAATTGACACGCAGCATTATTTTTAAGAATAATTATGTACATCGTTGGCAGGTTGACTTTGCAAGATTTTCCCCATGCCGTTTGTGCACCCTGTCTTGCACTGAACGATGAGGGCTATATATTCATACGCCGTTTTCGGAGTATATACCTGTGTTCGGTTTTCCGGAGTTGGGTCTGACTGGATGATATACGTAGAAAATATGAGAATGGTAATAACTTTCCAATATTTAAAAAGTCTTAAATTAAACAAAGACTTCTATAACATTAATGTTTATTAAGAATTATTAAAAACCCTACCAAACCTAAAATGGATGAAAATCGCAAAAGTCTTTATGTGTAACTAGCGATGGCCGGCAGAAGAAGGATGTCTCGAAAGACGGCTGTGATGCGCGACTGCGATGATGAGCAGTGTAGAAGATAGAGGAAGATGACGACAAAGTGACGAGGATTGAAGTGAAGATCAACGAAGATGACGATGATCGTTTCAAAGCCTCTCAGTAACTTGGTGACTGCTGACTGTCAAGATCAACCTAAATGCTGATCCTTTCTTGACCAAAGGGGTGACGTACCCTATGGTGACCAAACGGTGACCAAAACGGTGACCAAACGGTGACCAAACGGTGACCAAACGGTGACCAAACGGTGACCAAACGGTGACCGCCGTCTAAAATACAAAAGACCAAAGCCTTAAAACCATGGATCTTATCAAATATCTATTTACAAAACAGATATTTATTATTATACAAACATGGGTGTTGATCTGGGAGGGATATAGAGGTAATTTTTTTTTTTGAAAAAAGAAGGGGGGGGGGGTTAGACTGTGTTACCATCCCCCAATATATTTTGAGGTGATTTTTTTAAAGCCGTATATGCATTATAATGCAGAAAAAATAATTTAGATTAAAAGTACATGTAATTATTCTCGATTTAGAGGGTTCAGTCGGTAACTTTCCTTTATAATGCAATTTTGCCACACTCATTTTATTGGTAATACTAACAATTTTCAAAATGAAATGAAAATATAGTCACAGGAATCCAATGTGTTAGGGAAAGAGGGAATACAAGCACCCCAATATCTATCGAGGATGATGACCTGTGTTATCATCACCCAACTATACACAGAAGAATGATGAAATGACAATCATAACATGTAGACCCGGTCAGAAGCACCGCTCCGGGGGTTGCATGTGGGCACAGTGCCTCTACTTTTCCCTTTAACTTCAGATAAGTACCCCCATTTTTCTTTCCAATAAGTTCCCGTTCCATATTCTTATAAGTACTCATTTTGATAATCACCCCCTTCCCTCACCTTACCTTTGATAAATAATCCTATTTCAACAAGAGCATTTATCCCTTTTAATCCCTTTTATCCCTTTTAATGTAACAAGTCAGGGTTTTTTTTCTTTGTAATATATAGGCACTGATTTAATTTTGCTACTTTATAAGAACATTTCTTTAAATGCCCCCTTTCACCTCTGATAACTGTCTTTTCTACCTTTTCTACACGTTCATTTATTTTTCTAATAAGTTTCTTTTTCCCCATGATAAGTACCACTTTTCCCTTTCCCACAACATGTGCCCCTAATTAAAGGGACTTAAAGCCAATATTCCCAAATGCTCGCTCGCTACTCTCGCTCCTATTAAAAGTATAGCTTATTAAATAATTTTTCATTGTGAAATATTGCAAATGAAACCCCATCGGAATTGTGTTTCCCCGTTTTTATATTACAATGTAGTTGCGACCTCACAAATTTTGAATATTTTTTGCTCTCTCGCTCAATATTCAAATCATACTACAAAAATGCAAAGCGTGGTGCTAAAGTTATATCTTGGACATATATATACATGTGTGTGGGCGTGTGGGTGTGTGTGTGTGTGTGGGTGTGCGTGTGTGTGTGTGTGTGTGTGTGTGTGTGTGTATATATATATATACACACTCTTAAAATGTTGGGTAAATTTAGTTGGGTAACTGCTGGTTGGTTAAAAATATTCCCAATTCTGGGCTATTATTAACCAACTGGACACTCGAGTGGTGTAACCAATATTGGTCAATACTTTTTACCTAAATATTGGGCATATATTTACCAACAGTATTTGGTAATTATGGGTTGGGTACTTGTTGCCCTGTAGTTGTGTAATTTTGTCACATTTCCTTTGCCAGTTGGGTAAATTTTGTTGGGTAACTGATGGTTGGTTAGAAATTCGCTTTTGCCCAACTTGTGGTAAATATTTTTACCCAATATTGGGGAAAACACTTATATGAATATTCATGAATTTTTAGTAGCGTATGGTTTGGGGTGGCCCGATTTACTAACTGTCACCGAATGCATAAAAAAATATAAGGGGTATATAAGAGCTTGCACTAGTTTGCACTAACTGGATAGGATAGGACTAGGATAGGATAGGTTAAGATATAGGATAGGATAGCTTAAAATAGGATAGGTTAGGATTGATTAGGTTAAGACCCAGGAGGACGTAACAAGCAGATTTCATTTTTTTTTACCTAGGTTGGAGGAAAAAGGAAACAATAAATTGGGCAGCTGAATTTGCCCAACCACATGATATTTGTTACCAAACAGCTGAACAAATAGAGGGTTGGGCAATCCTATTGGGTAAGATTGGTTGGGCAATAATTACCCAACTGAGAATATAACCAACAGTTGGGCAATTGTAGAGTTGGGTAAAATCTAATGGGTCACCAACTGATGGGCAATTTAATTTGCCCAACAACATAGTAAATGGATTGCCCAACATCAGTTGGGCAAATTTTAACCAAAAGTTGTGTGGACAGTATGTTGCCCAGTGTTGGTTAAAAATTGGGCATTTTTTTGCCCAACTTTTTTAAGAGTGTATATATATATATATATATATATATATATATATATATATATATATGGTCCTTGAGGGAAATCATACCCCCACATATGAGGACCTGTCTACGCCAATGAGTCAAGTTATTGAGTTTTGCGCATCATCAAGGTGACAACTCTGGAACTCATAACCCCATGTGGTGAGGACCAGACTAGTTTAATAGCGGAAAACGAATCAGATCGAAAAGTCAAATTTACAACGGATCAAAACAATATTACTAAAACACAAAATTCCGCTTAAGTTACAACCCCGAAACTCCCAACCTCGTCTACAGTGCGTCCCAGAAAAAAAGTTGGAAACAGTTGGAAAAAGTCTCCCCAAATAAATATTTCAAAATACTTGTAGAAAATTTTCATACCTGTAGATAGCATAGGGTCTCGTCTATCCAATGACACAAAAAATCTGGCAATATTTTAAGCTTGAGTGAGTAGAAGCGACTTTTGCGAAAGGGTGCAAAATCCGGACTTGACAAGAATTGGTATTTGTTCTGGCTGGTATTTAACAAATTTGAGAACCGTTAAAAGTTGACAGTTGGAAAAGTCTCCCCAAATGAACATTCCGAAATATGTTCATGAAATGTTCATACATAATGGATAGCTTAGGGTCTCTCCTATCAAATGACTCCAAAGCATCTATAACGATATTTTACATAGTTTGCATAATGGGTTCATCGTAGATAGATGAATCTAAGTATGTTTTGCCATATGTACTGTATATTCAGAGTGGAGATGAAAATATTCTTTTTTTGATGAATGATTATAATGTTCTGATAATATATATATATATATATATATATATATATATATTTGCTCCTCGTAAGATTAAATGATTTGATATGATTCTTATCTAAGTGCACCTAAGGTTTTTTAATTCACCGTGAATACCTCCTCACTTACTTACCGATAGAGCTGGTATAACTATTTGATTTAAGTGAAAGATATGTTTCAATGTCTCGTCATAATTAAGGATAAAAAGCAAATAATCACCTTTTGGTTTCAGGCGATGAGACGTACTATCACTTCCTCGGCGATCTGATAGTATATTTCCTCTCCCAATACACTATGATTCAAATGCTTTCTTATCCTCAGGAAGAGAAGGCCTGGCAGTTTTAAAAAATCCATGAAAAATCTAAACATCGGAGTCCAAGATATAGAGGAGTCTACTCCCCCCCCCCCTTATGCTATGAGAAGGGGGGGGGGCACTTACCCCATAGCTACGCCACTATTAGTGTTTGTGTATATTGTCGTACGCCCTTATCATAAATGAAAAATCGAAACTGTCATCCTTTCGATAAAGGAAGCAAATTTAGTACTTAAAAAACAAAAGACAATACAAAACACAAATAAAAAAAGAAATTCCGGAAATGAAACAATTTGCATTGTATCGGCTCTCTTTAAACCCTGCATATGTCTCATTCTAACCATTTATTTTGAAGAGCAAGGGATTTGATCAATAGGGTGAAAGTAAAAATAAATATTAACTTTTCATCCCTACTTTAAAATTTATCAATTAACATTCAACAATGTACATGATGGATGCTTAAAGATTGTTAGGAATTTGTTTCACTTTCGTATCCTTCAGATGTCTGTATCGTGGTTTCAAAACCAAGTAAATCGGTACTTGATATGCACTTAATGGTGAGCTTTCGCAAAAAGGCGGGAAGACATTGAATACGCAGAAGCAGTCAACTCTGACAGTACCCGCTCTGACAGTATCCGCTCTCGAACACTATCTCTTTGCAGTTTCGTTTGCCATGTTTGCATAATGCGGACGGGAACGTTGCTGTGCGCACTTAATGGTCATAGGTTTGTGCTGCGAAAACTCACTAATAAGCATGTTAAGTAAGACCTTTATTTCTTCTGTGCCCTCTGCAGGATGATAAATTGATCGTTTGGAGGCGAGGAAACGATTGTCACTATATTTGATTTAAAAAAAAGAGATTTGCGTTACCATGCGTGCGCGGCAATATCAACTAATTGAATGATAATACTGGATACTAAACCGCTCTTTTATTCATAAACCCCAGTGTAGTGCACACGCACATCCTAATCAGTTATATCGGTTATATCAGTGTTATCGCTTGGTACCAGCGTGCGTATGCAGTT
Source organism: Heliocidaris tuberculata (assembly GCA_025618425.1). NCBI lineage: Eukaryota > Metazoa > Echinodermata > Echinoidea > Camarodonta > Echinometridae > Heliocidaris > Heliocidaris tuberculata. Next base: position 5,289,528 of record CM046839.1, read on the forward strand.
AATAAGTATATATATCCGCTTATACATTTTGCGTAAGTTATCTTGTGCTGCTTAATATTATGAAGATGTCAACGAGAAGGGTATATGAAATAAAGAAGCTAGATTGAAGAGGTATAACACATGTGATACTTGTCATGTTTCGTTAATTGAAGAGGTTTAATATGAATTTCCGAAGCAAATTTCGTGTACGACAGTTGTGTGTGTGTGTTGTGCGCGTGCGTGTGTGAGTGTGTGTGCGTGATTTCAGACCTGCAGAAATTGACTAGGCACTCCTGCTAGTAGATGAAAATGTAATTTAAGTCATAGACTTGGATCAAATCATGAACATGGTGACAAACCAAGCAGTACAATTATAACTTATTTTTTATTGTGTATTAATCCTTTATGTTACATGAAATTTTTGACATAAGTGGCACAACTCTTGCAGTTAATACTCAGAAATCGTTCGGTAATCTGAGATGTCATTATTACTTTGATTTCCATTTGAGGCACAAAAGGCAGGCAAAATCACAACGAATAAGACTAAAAGAAAGAAATGACTTTCGAGGGACTAGTTACAGAAGAAGAAGCACGTCAAATACTTGGCTGATTGATATTGTGTTTTCCGACTGTCAATGCGCATCTCAAAAATACTTACAATTTTGTTCTATACCTTCCTTTTTTAAGAAACGGACCTAAATACCGACAGGTAAAAAATTAGCATAGACGTGAGGAAACAAATTATTTTGATATAACATATATGGATTTGCTTAGAAGAATTTTTCAATTTTTATCTGAATTAAACTTTGAGACGTTGTAGAAAAGAAGATCTAGATCGAGAGGAAAAACCTTGCCACGCAAATGTGATTGTAGTTCTATAGGAATTAATGACCAAGAAAAAATAGCAGCTAACAAAACGAGAAAGTATTGTGCGATTTGCTTTGTGATGTGGATATTCTATCTGTTACCTTCCATGTCATGCGTTACAACCCTTGGAGATGGACCTCAAAATCAAACACCCAACAACGTCACATCTTAACCTTCCCAGGACCATCTGGGAAGGTTAAGATATGCAATTTAGAAAATTGCATATGGAGCAATCAAAGAAGGCCGAGGTACAACTGCTATCACACAAGCCCGGTACTTGTGATACAATTCTTGAAAATGGAACTAAAGAAAAGACACAAATTGAAGGAGAAAGAGTGTCCTTGATTTGTGATTTAAACGATAACATTCGCAATGTATACTGGAAATACTTGAGTGGGCCTTGCAATGAACGATACATTACAGTGCCATCCATACATAGAGTTTGGCCAACTCTGCTCCAGTGGGTAACAATATGGCTGCCTGTTGCTTTGTTAGGCAAGCATGCAACAAAGGAATATACGCCATGTTGTGCCTAACTGAAACCGAGTTGGGCAAACTCTGTGTATGGATGGCTCTGATACATTAGCAAAAACAGCGACATCTACGATTTCGAAAGGTGTGATGAACACGAAAATAACTACAGAGTTTACACTGACGAAATATCACAAACATACAGACTGGTAATAAAACCCGTAATTTTTCCAACAGATACTGGTATCTATGAATGTGGATATGAATGTAGATCTGGTAGGAGTTACATACCGCTCGCTTCAGCTTTGATTACAGTGTTGCCGAAAAGTGATCTAAGAAATTTCTAAACATTATGCTACGTTTACATTATGTTCCCGGCGGCCACGGAAGCCTCGTTTGCCCGAAACGTAGTGCGCCGTGGGATTTTGGTCATATTTTTTTTCTTCTCCGTATTCAAGTTTTGTTAGATCTTGCTAAGTTTTCTCACGGTCTATCATGGTATCCATGACGGGCCGAGGGGAAAGGGGCGCTGAGTCCCGGAGGCTCAAAGGCGCACTACGGTTTGGCCCGTGGTCTACCACGGATGCCAGTACGTCCCCCCCCCCCCCCCCCTTCCCGGCCCGTCCCGTTCTGATGGGGTCACTTAAGTTTCTCACGATCTGATCAAGGTCTGACACGTTTTTAAATGTTCTGTCAAGGCTTTCTACGGGCGAAACGTGGACGCCAGACAGCTTTAGAGCACGTTTGTGCCCACGGTATAAAAAAGAAGACCTCCCAAGCAATTAAGAGAGAAGTCAAAACATAATGAAATTTTGTAGGTGATAATAGTCATATTTTACTGGTTGCCATTATACACGTACCGACAACAAAAACAACAATAGCAATCATTGTATCCTAAGACTTCGATGTCATCGATTGCTCAGACTCGAACGAAGCTCTCCTGCCGGGCCCGGCTTTTCTGTACTCCCTTCAAGACCGCGTGCGCTGTGTTAGACCGTAGTAGAACGCAACGCGCCGTATGGCGCCGGGACGTGCCGTGATTGAACGCGACGAAACATCTACCGTTCACCCCAGTTTGCCGTGAGAACCGTTACAAAAAGTGGCAAAACGGGACAAAACGCGCAGCAACCATGAAGTACTCGTGAAGCAACCCTGACAAAACGCGCACTAAACGCGGCAGAACGTGACAAAATTTGAAAGGACCATGAGATGTCGGGGAATACACATGCTTTCCGTCCCACTACGGACCCCCTCCAAGTTTTGTCACGGCCTATTAGGCATTGGGGTAAATCCCGGGGGGGGGGGGGGGGGGTGGGGGGGATATATCCCCCCACACTTTTCGAGGAGGGGGGATGGCCTGTACAATCATCCTCCCCCAGCTTTTCAAGAAAGAAATGAAAAAATATATGAAGAAAATTAGATGTTTGTAGACGTTGATTAGAGGTGTGTGTGTGTGTGTGTGTGTGTGTTTATGGGGGTGGATGAGTGTAATAGATTGAATGTGAATGATATGGGAGGGGTATATGCCTATGGGTGTTTTTTGAATGCCAAAACGTGCCTTGTGTTTGTCAAACAAGATCACGTTGGCAAATGATTTCAACATCCCCCACTCCTCGATACGGATTTACGCCACTGCTATTAGGTACTGTCACGTTTTGTTGCGTTCACCCCGTTTTACCATGTTTACTACGGCCTACTAGGTTTCTCATCCACACCGTGATTGCCGTGGCAATTTTTTTTGACAGTTTAAAATCTGGCCCGGCATCCAGTGCACGGCAATCAGGGCCTGTTGCTTTTTCCCATCCCGTCCCCCGCGTTATCTCACGTCCATCCCGTTTTGTCCACGGTTTCCTGAAACGTGACTACTGTGGCCGCGGGAACATAATGTAAACCACCACAGCACAATACGTTTTCAATGATTACAGCTCTTGAAGTTGGAAGGCCTACTCCTCAAAAATCTGGTGCTCCGAGCTGTCACCTATATCGTTTGCCTGTTACTGTTTCATGATCAGTGGTGGACCGTGATTTTGAAGTAGCGTGTTCAAATGTAGGAAACATTAATGATTATCTGTCTAGTTTGAAATTCAAAGGTTCATCCATCCTGTTTTCTTTTTTATTCCTAATACTTAATACATTTCATCGTGAGCTATAATTAATTTTAACCCTCGCAGAGGAAGTTAAAATAGTTTACTGATAGCTACAAGGGACAAAACGTTCCTAATGGGAGAGGTAAGTTTTTAGTGCTATTTTGGAGTTATCATCAACTAGCCAGAAAGTGATAGAAACCAGGCGCCGTAACACAAACATGCGGCCAGCCCCTACTTTCCTCTCCCCGAAACGGAGGTCGTTAGGAGAATAATACTTCATTCAGTCCATGGTATAGCGAAGTAGTCACACTGGAAAAGTTTTCGCTCCTCTCTTTTTGTGACTCTTCTTCACGATAGAAATTCAGCCAGAATATTGCATTATTCGCCATCGTTTTTACTGCTTGAGCTACTTTAATAAGTTCGCTTCTTTAATAATTTCGAAACTACCCGACTCACATCTCATGAACTTTTTGCAGTATTTACTCAAAATTACGTTGGTATTTCGAACTTTTCGGGAGAAAAGAATCAGTGCTAGACATTTAGTTTCTCTGCACTTCCAAGACGCCAAAATACAAGATGCCAAAATCAACAGGGACTGCTCCGAGTCGGCGTAGAGCGAAAGCACTGAAGAAGACGTCTACGTCTAAGGCTACAACCAAAAAAGGAAGGGCGACGAGGATATCCTCCCGTGCCCAATCAACTCCTCCGCCAGCTACCATCATGGCTGGTCGCGATGCAGGACATATTCCCGTCAGGATTCAGGAGCCCGACACGGTTCCCCAAGATGACGCTCCATTGGAAGATGAGCAACCTCAAATGCAACATGAGAAGAGCGGTGAGTCATGACCAGTAATGGCATTTAATCATTTAGATACGTCAATAGTGGGGCAAAACCGATCTTCCTCCCACCCAACAGAGGGGCCCGCGTTTTCCCCCGCGCAAGCCGGGTTGCTTTCCCCTGCGCCTGATATGTCCGCGGGGGTGTCAGCTAATACAGGTGGGACCGATCGCTCCGTCCCTGGACAGCCCCAATATCTTACAGGCGTATGCGACGATCTCGGCTCTTCAATTGCGATGTTCACGTAAGAAAAAATTTGGCAGGGTGAATTTAGTGACTTAGGCTCACTAATCAGTGATGAGGGGTTAACATTAACCTTTTCCCCCGCGAGCGCTAACTTTCAACTGCGAGCTACCAGCCGCAACCCGGTGATTAAGAGCATAGAGCAGTGGACTAGTGCCATGCTCATATTTGTCTCGGTTTATTCCGAGCGGCACACACTCAGGGTACGGGAATTACTTAAATATATGAATATTGTTCGCACTGCCGCTAGCTGCGGATATAATTGGATCGACTACGATTTGCAATTCCGCCTGCGGCAAGCGCGGCAACCGGAGCGTTCATGGGCTGTGGTGGATGCAGAGCTTTGGCTCCTGGTTGCCACCGCATATGCCCGGCCGGAACGGGGCAATTTTCGTCCCTTCAACGGGAGGCAGAGCCAGTTCTGGGGGGCTCAACGAGCCAGACAGCGGCCGCCCGGCCCATCTGCGTACAGTCGGGATGGAAACAAAAGCGCAGTCGCGAACCCACGGGCTCGGGTGTGCTTCTCATTCAATGCCACCGGCCTTTGTCGCCGGGGGACAGGGCTGCATTTATGCCCACAAATGCGATAGATGCGGAAATTCCTCCCATTGGTCCTTTCCCTGCAACCGCTCCCAACCTGCAGCGGCCAAACCGAGCCCTAGCCCCAACTCCAGTTAAGCTTAAAGCCCATGTTACCTATTCTTCATTCTTACAACAATCAGGCTGACGCACTGCGACTAATTTCAAGATTCACATACAGCTTTTCGCTAACTTTTAAAGGTACCGTGTACAAATGAGTTGTAAGAATCTTAAGTCAGCGTATCTACATCGACAAATAGTTAGAAATAAGACAGAAAAGACAGAATTGTAGGCCCCTTTTCTTCTATGCCATTTCTGAATTTTCGTTGTTCCCCCATCGTGGTACTTCCAAAACAGACACCTGGCGAATTTCGGTTAATACAGCACTTATCCTTTCCTCGCGGCACCTCTGTAAACGATAGAATCGATAAAGAGGAATGCAACGTTTCTTACTCTAGTTTTGACGAGGCGGTGGATATGATTATCAACATGATCAAACTAGGTCGCTAAACATTCATGGGCAAGGCTGACATCAAGTCCGCCTTTAGATTGCTACCTGTACATCCGGATGACTTTGAATTGCTCGGTATGTGCGTTGATGGGAAATTCTATTATGATCGTTGTATGCCAATGGGTTGCTTGATTTCTGTGCAATGTTTGAGCGCTTTAGTTCCTTTCTCGAGAGTTGTAGGCATATTGCTGTTTCCGAACAAGTGCTGCATTACCTAGATGATTTTTTCTTCGCTGGTTCGTCCCTCGAGGTATGCCGACACATCATGCGCTGTTTTCAACACATGTGCAAGGATTTCGGGATTCCCTTAGCGTTAGAGAAAACAGAGGGCCCTACAAGGGTGATGACATACTTGGGTCTGGAGATTGATACAGTGCTAGGTCAGGTAAAGGTTTCAGCGGGGGAAAAAATAAAAGCGCTACGTCATATGATTTGCAGTCTTTCCTCGCGGTCTAAGCTTACGCTACCACAGAGCCAGTCTTTGATTGGGTCACTCAATTTTGTATGCAGGGCTGTCGGCCCAGGTAGGGCATTTCTGAGGCGGCTGATAGACATGACTAGAGGGGTGAGTCGGCCTCACCATCGCATAAGGCTTACCAATGGGGCTAAGGCTGACTTGGCAGCGTGGGGTACATTCCTAGAGCATTTCAATAGGACAGTTATGTTTGCCGATAGTATTTGGCGCGACAATAATTGCCTTCATTTCTATACAGACGCAGCGGCCGGCATTGGGTTAGTCATCTATTTCGATGGGTGCTGGACGCAAGCCAGATGGCCGGAGCACATACGGGAGGCGAATTACTCCATTGCCTTTTTGGAGCTATTTCCCATAGTCGTAGGCGTTCAGTTGTGGGGGGATCGGCTCAGTGGAAAGAGAGTAACATTCTGGTCAGATAATCAATCAGTTGTGGCTGTCATTAACAAGCAGATCGACGTCCGGTTGCAAGACTATCATTCGCCACTTCGTAGTACTATGTTTGAAATGGAACATTTGGTTCAAAGCAAAATACGTTCCAGGTCATACCAATGAAATTGCCGATTCTTTGTCCCGTTTTCAGATGATTCGATTTCGACACCTGGCCCCCAATGCCGATCAGCAAAGGACTCCCATTCCTACCCCTCTCTGGAGCAGCTTGACCGGGAGCGAGCCATCTTGTTAAGCTCTTCGCGAGCCCACAACACTATGAGCACTTATCATAAGGCATGGCAATCTTTCCAGCGGTTCCGTAGTGATTATAATTTTAATATCTCGGATCCACCGAATATCGAGCAGGATGCCCTTTTTATTTCTTACATGTCCTGGTGTAAATAGCAAGCAGCAAGCACTATTTCTTCATATATTTCAGCACTGTCATTTTATGAGCGCAGTCATAATAGAGAAGATATAACTCAGAGTTTTCCGATAAGGCGCCTAGTTGAAGGCTGCCGCAGACGCCATACTCGCCAAGATGTGCGTTGCCCTATTACTATTTCTTTATTGAAAAAGTTAATAGAAGCACTGCCATTTGTATGCCGCACGTCGTATCATACGAAATTATTCACTGCAGCCTTTTTATTGGCCTTCTTCGGGTTTTTACGCATTGGTGAATTCACTTCCCAGGCCCAGGGTAGCTCCATCCCCCTTTTAGGTAATGACGTAGAGGTTCGGGGGAATCCTCCTCGGCGCACAGTCAGTGTTAGAATCCAGTCTTCCAAAACAGATCAGCGGGGGAGGGCATGCGTCATGGTGCTTCCAGAAAGCAGGTCATTGTGGGACGTTGGGTATCTGGGGCATACCAAGGTTACATAAGAATACCGTCAGGTAGAGGTGCAATGACATGAGTTTGTTTAATATACATGTAATCATGTTGGTCAGAAATAACTACTTGGGTACATCAGTACTTACAATTATGGTTTTGTTCATTGAAAGCAAACAATCGGGAACCTTTATGTGATCTGTCTCGTTTAATAACGATTTAACCGTGTCTGTATAATTTATGTATAGGCCTATATGGTTGTCATGTGATAGTTGTTAAAAATACATGCACCGGTTGTTATATTAATATGCTTCTTAGTTTTTTGTTTGTTGTTTTTGCTTTTATTTTGTTTTTTGTTTACTTTTGGTAATAATTTAGAGAACATGTTACTGCCTGCAGGTTCCTTTTTTCTCTGTTTAATATAATTCTGCTGGATATAATTCTGCAGATTTTATATAATTCTGCAGATTCATAGAGAACATGTTACTGTCTGCGGGTTCCTTTTTTCTCTGTTTGATATAATTCTGCAGATTCATGGAGACTGGCAAGGTATTACTCATCCACACGAGGCATCGTCTGGGTCGTGTGGGATTCGATAGTGCATTGGGCTGCTTTGTTGGCGATGGAAAGGGGCGACCTGAACCTCAGGCTTCCAGCTCGCCAAGTTTGGAAAGGTAAACGGGGGCTCCGTTAGCCGCCGTTAGAGGCTACATCGAGAGCTTCAAGCATTTGGTAAGCCAGCCAACACATATTCTAATTCATGTCGGCACTAATGATATGGGAGTGGCTCCTAAGAAACATATACTCCAGAAGCAAATTGCCTCCATTTCCTCGCTGCGGATTTAGGTCAGGTAAAGGTCGTCTGGTCCGACATCATCCCTCGTGTAAAGTATGATGAATACTCAACGGACAAGCGAAATGTAGCCGACAGAGGTCGCAGGGTGACGAATGGGTATGCGCGGGCGATAATTCGCCGAATGAAAGGACTGGTTATCTCACATCCGCAAATAACTTTTCAACAAACGGACCTTTATTACAAAGACGGCGTGCACCTCTCTGACAAGGGTACTTCCATATTCATTTCGAACATTTTCGAGGTACTCTCGTTGGAATTCAAGGGTTGAATTAATCCGGTTGCTGGCCTTGTGATTAATGAGTCCCATTTATATAACTTGAATACGAAGCTTTGTCCCCTTTTTCTTATAAAGCGAGTACAAATCTTTTTGAAGCATCTCTCCATAGGCCACAGTGTTAGGTCTATTTACTTCTAATGTTCTAATGTATTTCAGGTTTTTTTATTACACTAATAGCGCATGGCGTATGGCAAGATATTGCTTTAGTTACGATTACGTATGGACATGTATAATATGGGAAAGGCGCTTCACAGTGACCCTCGGGCTGGGCTTGAATATCCCGTGAACAAATTATTGTTTGCTGCGCGTAATATTATTTACTTGAAAATGTTGTACTTTTCACGAACAATTTGATTTTTCATACTAACAGCGATGTGGCGGCGATCCACGTCTTAGCAGCCATGTCTTGTGTCGCAGAAAATTATTCTAATTTTGAATGAGCCGTTTTGGAGATATAGCGGACACAAAAAAGTGGGTAGAAATAAAAATAAATAATAAATAATAATAAAGAAAATTTCGTACAAAAAACAGAAGGTGGTCTGTACTTGAAGTACAGCCTAAAAGAAAAGTCTCAAGGGGACTGATGAGGAAGTAGCTGGTAAAATACTGCGTTCATTGATTCTCTGCTTCTAGAGGGCCAAATACGCATCTTAGCCAGACTTGCAATTTTGTTCTATACCTTCTGTTTTCTGAAATTTGACCGAAAATACGATGGCCAAAAACATGCATGGACATGAGGAACCAAATGTATTATGGATTTGCTTCGAAGAAGGTTTCGTATTTTATCTGAATCAAAATTGGAGAAGTTGTAGGAAAGAAGATCTAGATTGAGAGGTAAAACCTTGCGACGCAAATGTGATTGTAGTTCCACAGGAATCAAGGACAAAAATGGCAGCTTACAGAGCGAAAGAATGTTCTGCAATTGCTTTATGATGTGGATATTGTATCTGTTACCTTTCATGCCATGCGCTACAACCCTTTACGGTGGACCTCAAGATCAAATACCCAACAACGTCACAACTTCACCTTCCCAAGGACCATCTATTCAGACCATTGGAAAAAACAATGCAGGCGGAGGTACAACTGCTGTCACAGCACCTGGTTCATGTGATACATTTCTTGAAAAAAGACCTAAAAACAAGACACTGCATGAAGGAAAAAGAGTGTCTTTGATTTGTGATTTAAACGATGATAATATTCGAAATGTATATTGGAAATACTTAAGTGGATCTTGTAATCAACAATACATCAGCATAGACGATTACATCTACCCTGAAAGATGTGATTACAATGTAAATAACTACAAAGTTTCCTTTAATGAATATTTACAAACATACAAACTGGTAGTAAAAGCCGCTACTTTTTCGACCGATTCTGGCATCTATGAATGTGGGTATGAGTGTGGCCCTGATGGACGTTATATACCGCTTGCTACAGCATGATTACAGTGTGGCCAAAAGATGATTCTTCTCTCAGTTGCCGAATGAATCTTCTACCTTCGTTGGGAACTGTGGTAGACGATACTTTCGAAATACTTTGTATAATGGAGTCATGGTCATGCAGGTGAAGCACGTTTTGACAGCGCCAGTGGGGAAGTTGTTGAGGTGATCTTGACTTTCCCTGAACGTATATATCATCAGTCGGATCGAATCTCAGAAAGTTCCAAATATTACATGCAATTTTAAATCCAGCAGCAGTCCTTCTAGAAAAATGGATGCGCCACGTATAACAGACAATAGAGCAGGAATAATCAGAGTAGATCTTTTCATCCATGAAGTTACCGTTGGTTCTAACTCCTCATTTAATTGTTCATCCTTCAACCAGAGCTCTTTGCCTATTGTCCCATGGAAGACTCACTATAATGGCGGGAATGATTTTCCTCTCGTTACTTCAGAACGATGGTTCTAGGACACACACCCCTTGGACAACCACCCCCGGATAACCACCCCTAGGATAATCACCCTCTAGGATAACTACCTCCTAGGACAACTACCCCCTAGGGCAACCACCCTCTGGGGACGACTACCCCCGGGACAATTACCCTCTAGGATGATTACCCCTCAACTTACTACCCCCTAGGGCAACCACCCTCTAGGACAACTACCCCCCGGACAACTACCCCCAGACAACTACCCCCTAGGACAACCACTCTCTAGGACAACTACCCCCGGACAACTACCCCTAGGACAACCACCCTCTAGGACAACTACCCCCTGGACAACTACCCCCCAGACAACTCCCCGTAGGACAACCACCATCTAGGACAACTACCCCCGGACAACTACCCACTAGGGAAACCACCCTCTAAGAAAAGTACCCCAAATTGGACTTAACATCACATTGAACAAGATTGTGCTCGTTCGCTACGCTCACTCGACAAAATAGAATTAATATGGCCTTTCGCACAATTTCTGCCCCGACCTGCAACAATAAAACCCAAATAATATACCAAATTTTATCAAAAGAGAAGTGTTTGTTTTCGCTCATGCTTGCTCGCTTAATTGTTCCTACTCCAACCTCCAACACATTTAAAAACCAAAACAAACTAGTTTATGTATACTAACTATAATTTTTTAAACAGCGTCGTTTTTTTTTTTTTTGGTTTTTTTTTTTTTTTTTTTTGCTCGCTCGCTACGATCGCTGGCCGAAATGGAAGTACCACAAACAGCACATTGAATACGATGGTGCCCGCCCCGAGTTACTAGTACTCTTAATTGTAAAATATTGCTTTAGATTTCTCCAGTGCATGAAGGCAGATATTCCCATGTGCAATATCAACTCTCTCTTGGACGTTTTGCATGGTCAGCGATTAAGGGGGGACGGGACGGAAAACGAATATTCCAGCCGTTTGTCCCCACCCCCCCCCCCGAAATTTAGAAATATCAGATCTTCTGTCTAAATAGTGATTACCTCTTTTTGGATTTACCTGTTAGATCAAAAGTGCACTAAAACTGCGCAATTTTTTGGTCTCCCTTTAGTTATCCGACCTTCAAAATAGTAACATGTAATGAGGAATTCGACAAAATCTTGCAAAATTCAATCCCGGTGGGGTATGCATGTTCTCCCCCAGAAATTCTGGGAACTTACCTCCTCTCCATTTTTCTTTTCTTTTCTTTTCTTTTTTTTTTTTGGGGGGGATGAGGTGAACCGTATAACCCCCCCCCCCCCTTCCCGTCACAAGAAATCGTCGCCTCCGGTTGGCACATAAACCAGTAATGTTGGATATCCCTAACTATCAAAATGTTTAGTATGAAGTTTTAGTAAAAGTTACAAAATTTGTTCTAAATTGCTTGAAAGGTGTAGGAGAGAAGAAGTACAACGTGATAGAGGCATCCAAAGGGGCCGCGGAAGCGGGGGGGGGGGGGTGCTGCAGGTCTGCAGCCCCCCCTCAACGAAAATTTTATTTTATTTTATTTTATTTTATTCTCTTCTGCAATTGTATAAGTACAAACAATTTTTCAATAACATTAATAGAATATGATACAATAGGTACTTTTTCTGACAATGAATCATAAATCATAAATAAACAAATATATCCATTATTATTTTCAAAAATGAAATGATAAATTGTCAAAATATTATATTTCATTGTGAAATGTCAATTCTCGAAGAAGGACAGCCATCAGTAAAAAAAATTCTTGAAAATATGACCGTCCCAAACTTTAAAGGCATTGATTAACTTTGCCCAGGATTGAAAAAAAAAATCACTGTTCCAGCTAATGCTGTAATCATAATTGCAAACCTTTAGCTCAGACAGGAATCGCCTGAGTTTTATAAGCTGATCGGCCGTTTATATATCAAGATATTTACGATTGAACATTGATGTCGGGATAGAGTACCACCGAACCCTAAAGAACTGTTACGGTTGGCATACCTCGCTCTATCACAGAATACCGTACGGGCTGGAAACCCGCTCTGAAATCGCCAAGCGCTGGTGCTTGGTTTTTGTGACTGCAGCGCAGCGAAGAAGCCGAGCGACTTGCGCTAGCGATTGATCGCGATTTTCTGTTTTTTAGGATAGTAAACGGGTTCCATTTTCTCTCATACTTTCACATATCCTTAATTATATATGTAGTTAGAGGACTGCACACAATTCACTGGCATTTGAGCTGATTTTACAATTTTTCACAAAGTTAATCAATCACTTTAACACATTTGTTCGACAGAATGGATACTTCATTAAAAAAAGTAAGAACAAAAAAAAAAACCCCAAACCAAACCAAACCAAACAAAACATAAATTATGTGGATAGCGATGATACTGACAATGCATATGAGGAGGAGGAGGAGGATGATGATGATGATGATGACGATGAAAGAAAGGGTGGCAGAATTATAGATGATTAGGATTGAAAAGTTGACACAGAAAATTTACCTTGAATATTCTAATAATAGCATCGTTTTAACTTTGGCCTTAAATGAATAGAGGGAGCAAGATTTATAGATTCTGGGAGAGAATTCCATAGGTCTGGACCATGGTGTCTTAATATGGATCTGTGGGCAATAAGTAATTTCGGGTTGACTAGATAAACATTTGAGGAATTAGGAGCGGGGTAAGAATGAAAGGATAAGAATTTAAAAAATATTAAATCTTTATATCTAACTTAGAAATTACCTATTTCTTAGGCTTGCAAAACCGTACCCTCCTCCCCCCCCCCAAAAAAAAAAACAACAACAACAACAACAACAACAAACAAAACAAACAAAACAACAACAATGCTCAATACTCAATTCAAATTTATTTAACGTCGCAATAAAAAGTACAAGAAAATAACAAAATTACATTCACAGAGTAATAAAGGTTTTAAAAGGACATGGCTGCACTTACGGCGCTCTAGCATTTCAAGGAATTAATTTATGTCAGGTACCCATAATTACCCTAAGTCGTTATTGTCCGGGGGTAGTTATTTGGGTGGTAGTTACCTTAGGTAGTATAGATGTCAAGGAGATGTCCTAGAGGGAGGTTGCCTTAGGGGGTAGTTGTCTGGGGGTTAGTTGCCCGGGGGGTAGTTGTCCTAGAGGGTGGTTGTCCTAGGGGGTAGTTGTCTGGGGGGGGGTACTTGTCCGGGGGGGGGGTAGTTGTCTTAGAGGGTGGTTCCCCTAGGGGGAAGTTAGCTAGGGGGTAATCATCCTAGAGGGTAATTGTCCCGGGGGGGGGGGGGTGTAGTCGTCCTAGAGGGTGGTAGCCCTAGGGGGTAGTTGTCCTAGAGGGTAGTTGTCCTAGAGGGTGGTTATCCTAGGGGTGGTTATCCGGGGGGGGGGGGGGGTTGAACAGGGGGTAGGTGTCCGGATACACATATCGATCGTTAACGTCATTGAGTCTGACCAGACTCTACTTGTTGATGGTTCACTTTCGGTGTCATAAAATATGACAGTATCAAGTTTTGGAGCTCTATTCAGAGTAGGCCAATATACCACCGTAACTAAAACTTTTTCAATGGCTTAACTCTTAACGTTAATAATGCACAAACGTCCGGTAGCTCTGAGCTGTCTGCTCTATCGTCTGCCTCTTTTAAGATTGACGATTGACTTTGATTTCGAAATAGTGTGTTCCTGGACCCAGAGTCAAGTATATCAGGCTCAGTTTCAAAGAAGCAGTGGTGAAGAAATCAGTAGTTACCTTATAGAGTAATAGACTAATGTCGAGAACAATATACGAGCTCAACCACAGTGTTCTCCTCGTATGAAATAATACAAGTAAAAAAAAAAATTCTTTTAGGCCCTAGAGATCTATCTAGAGTCTAACCCCCCCCCCCCCCCCCCAACAACAACAACCTGGAAATAGGGTCTTTTTTTTAGACTAGTAGATCTAGACCTAAGCCTAGTCAATCTAAGTTGGGTCTATCGTTAGATCTATTCTAGATGCAGATTAGAATCTAACGTTAGAACTGTTGCAACTAGATTTTGGGATCATGGACAAATATAGAACCAGCAGTGTTAACTAGAATAACATTGTTGGATCTAAATTTAGGTCCAACAGGGTCTAGATTCTTCTTCTTCACTATAATACTAATAGACTCTATAAGTACAGGCTACTACTGTCTGGTGTATGCTCGTACTTTCCTAGACTTTATATCCTTTCTTACTTTGATTTAGTCTGGCTCCCAACTGGGCAAATTGTGTTCGTTCATTCTGTTTAAGTCCAACTGATTTTTCAGACCGATGAAAGAAAAAAATCTCCTTAACCCCCCCCCCCCAAAAAAAAATAAATAAAAATGAATTCACACCACATTGATTTACTAGCTAATAGATCTACTTTTTTTTTTTTTTTTTACTTTCAGAAGTCAGACTAGCATGAGCGCTCTGTGTCACCTTGCAAAGGTCTCATCTTTACTTGTGAGGATGGAAGAAGATGAAGATGTTGCCTCAGAGGAAGAAGTGACAGGAGTTAGGAGAAAGTGCTGAAGAGAGTGGAGGACTTGAACGATATTGTGAAGAAATTCTGATACAGCTGGAATAAAACAGGTAGGCCTATGTTTGTATTGTTTACATTGTCATTTGCATATGGCATGTCTACATGGACTCCTAGGTTTCAGATAGTCTGAAACTAGGAACATCTAAATGTGACACAAATGATACAGTAAATAGACACCAAGAATTATATCAAAGCTTTTTGTTGTTGTTGCTTGATATCGAAATCATATTTGAATATTTGAATATCACCCCCCCCCCCCCCGCCCCACAAGCTTTTCTAGACTATGTATAATATGCTTTGTCAAACAGGTGAAGATGATGATCATCAACAACGAAATCCCACCCAAAATCACCCTGCCCGCTATTTTTTTTTCTTTCTATCACTTGACTTTTGCAGGAGGTGGAGAATACGTTCAACAAAATACGTGCATGAGGCGAAACCGCAGACATCGCAACGAGAGGGTAGAGAAGATACTTATTGGAAGGTAAGATTTAGTCACATATGGAACATCGACTTTTCAAATCTTCATTTTTGTTACAACTATTACTATTGTGTTTTGTTTGTTTATTCAGTGTTCTAGAAACATAAGAAGCTAAATATGCCCCTGAAATGTATACCTCTGCATTGACTGTTAGAGTTGTTCATGTTTCAATCTAGTAACCTGTCTATTAAGTTTTTTACATTTTTGAAAATCCTATAAGCGGGCTTCCATCCTTTCCTACTTTGAAAATAAAGATAAATTGATGGACCAATTTCAATGTGAACTTCTGACTTTTAAGTAAGATATACCGCTTCATCTTTCCTCTGTTTCATTTTGACTGGAAATTAAGGTAAATCATAATTATACGTCTTTTTCTTCACTTCTTACTAGATCATAGTTGCATGAATTCCAAGAAGGAAGGAGGAACAGAAGGAAAGAAGATGAAGAAAGCAGCGAAGAAAGAAACGCATGAGATGCATCACCTACCAATTGACAAGATGATGATGACACTAAAAAGATGAGAAAATTGAGGTTTTTTTTTTTTTTTTTAAATCACATTACAAGGGATCCATGGATTTTCAAGAAATCAACAGACGCCTCTGATCCTATTGTTACTTGTGAACTGGTTTGGATGCGGGCTAGTGGTAAAACTTATAATTATGGTTATATTGTGTTTCAAAAAAAATGATTGTCTTTTGTGCAGAACATTACTAAAACAGTCATTGATGCAATCATATAATAATGATAATAATAATAATACAATACATTTATTAGGCGCTTAATATGGATGTTTCTAAGCGCACGTTTACCGGAAAATTAAGATTAAATCCAAAATAATACAAAAATACAAAAATTATTATGTGATAGAAAATATACAAGGAGAGGAGCATAGCAATTTAATTTCAGGGGCGATTACACATCCAACATGTTCATTGAGTTGGGTACATGTACAGTTAGGACTAATTTGGAGAGATATGAATAATGGCATACAGTGCTTGCACCAGGCATGAGAAAATGGGACAGGAGTCAAGTTTTATTAGTGAAATAATTCTTGCTTTGCCACGGTCTGTCCCCCCCCCCCCTCATGATTTTCCTTGCCCTTTAGCCCAACACTCCCCCAACTATTATATTGCTGCTGGTGATACCTCTGATTACAATCATTGTTTGTATTGTAGATATTAATATTGAAATACCAAATTGGATTTTTTTTTATACCCAAAGAACATGAGGAACTTACTGAATGCCATCTCGAATTTCTGCTACTTCTCTTTCCTGTTTCTTTTGCTTGTTGTACATTTGATAAAGGTGACATTCTATTGTTCGTGAAGTTTTATTTATTGCCATAAATAATGTTTCCTTATTCATTAAATTGCATTCAAACAGGCCTGCTCTTTGTAATGCTATTCTACGAGATCATTGTTTCCTTAGAATTTGGCTGTGATAAATAGTAATTAAGGAGGGTTTTTTTTAATATAACTACTGTCATTTGTATAATGATGATGTTCAATGCTAATTTGTGCATGATTAACCCACTTGTCTGGTATATTTGACACCCACTTAGCCAATAGTAAAGTGTTATATGACACGAGTAATGCTACATCTCTATACATCAACCGTATTCTGCTGACAACCTTTTAAGTTGTAGAATTCTCAAAATGCATAATGAAAATTTATTTTGAATTATACATGTATATTCAATATGGCACAGTTCCCTTTTGGAATCGTATCTTCATCTAAATATCCTACATGCACTGTTTTGAAGTTAAATAAAACCAATTGAAATTTGCCTATAAATTCACTAAAAATTATATTGATTCAATCCGAATTCAAAGGCGTATCAAGCGGGGGGGGGGGTGTTGGCTGCAACTTCCCTGAGGGTTTTGAAAGTGCCGATATTCGGGCAGAATTTTCACTCTGCTTGATCACAAAATTTAGAAAATAGTTGATATACTGGCAAGAATCATCACCCCCCCCCCCCTCGCGAAAATGTGTCCGTACACCTATCTCTAAATTCATTGCAAATTCTTGTTACTTTAGATTGGATGAGATTGAGTTTGGATTAACAACACTTTCATTGCAATTTCCGCCCAAGCTACTATTATGTAAACTCATGATTTTTTTTTCCAGTCACTTTGTGTGTTACTTTTTTGATCGTTAACTAATAAAAATCCATGTGGAGCTGTAGACTTCGAGTGACAAGACAGTGCCAGTTGGATTTGTATTTCATATATGTTTATACTCGTGAGATTTGTAGTATGTGTAAAACAAGTTGAAATTCTTAGAGTAACATTAATGTGCTGAGAAATAAAGGGATTTATACATAATATCATACTTCAAAGCAATAAGATAGAGAGAGAGAGAGAAGTAGTAAGAGTGAAAGAAATAGATGATTCAAGAACAGGGGTTGTAGACTTATATATCTAGAAAATAAGAGAGAGAGAGAGAGAGAGAGAAGAAAGGTCGAGGTAATGAGAAGAGAGAAAGAAGAAAAGAAGAAAGGAATCAGCGGGTAAGCGAAATGGAGAAAGCAAGTAATTTATTCATGAGTTAATTAGAATACAAAATCGGTGAAATGGAGAGAGGGACAGAAGAAAGAGTTCCACAGTGTGCAAACATTTTTGAACAAGTTACCACATATGCCTTTTTATTGAGGGCGGGGGGGGGGGGGCACATCCCCAAAATGGTTTAAATTTATTTGTTCCCCCACCAAAAAATTAAAAAAGATGAATGCAATGATAATTAATTAACGAATAATAGGCCGTACATTAAAAAAGAAGAAATAATAGATAATTACCCCCCCCCCCCAAAAAAAAAAAAAAAAAAAAAAAAAAAGTTTCAAAAATAATTAAAAACATTTCATCTAAAATTGTAAAGAAAATTAGCAGGAAGTCAAAAGAAAAAGAGAGAGAGAGAGAGAGAGAGAGAGAACGTTCTATATTAACCAGAATGCGAGCCACAAATGATTGAGATAAGTTTAAAACAGACCCTCACTATAAAAACAAATAAATAAAGCGAATTCATCTTGCAAAGGATTTCGCGCCACACGCTCCGTTGGGACAGGAAGTTACTTAGTGAACCCATCGCAGCTCTGCGAAGGGTCTACGATCACCCTTTGAGCATCCGCCGCGTTGCGATGGGTTTGCGATGGGTAAACCCTTCGCAGGAGCTTTGTGAAATCGAAAAGCAACCCATCGTCCACGGGCGATGGGTTCAAGCTCTTACGATGGGTTCAAGCCCTTGCGAAGGGTTAACGATGCATCGCAAGCGTTAGTGAAATCCTCCCCACTGGTCATATCATCAGTCGCGTTAATTCCAGAGCTGGTCAAAAGAATATCATGTGTCGATTAACACTTGACACCAATGTTTCCAGGACCATAAATACGCCATGCATAGAAGGTACATCAAGATTAATAAGAGATTTATAAGTGAAGTGGACGTTGGTTCTCCTGCGTTATTCGCATGTATCTTCAACGATCTGGGTCGGTCATCAATGGGTAACTTCACTAGTCATACCGCTATTCATAACGTGTAATTTCCTATACCTGAAGGGTCGCTATTCATAAACCGAAAAGGGGGTTACTATTCATAAACTCATCAGGCCTATTATTCATAGGGAATGCTATTCATAATAGGCGAAGAGGGTCGCTAATCATAATGGAAGAAAAGGTCATTACTGATAAGGACCGCTATTCATAATAAGTCATAAGGGTCGCTATATATAATAAGTCATAAGGGTCGCTTTTCATAATACCAAATAGGGGTCGTTAATCATAAGGATCGCTACTCATAATCGAAGAGGGTTGCTATTCATTCTCTTTCAATAATGTCCCCTCTCTCTTGCCTTTATAGAAGTGCCTCCGGAGAGCAAAAAACACTTTTTGAAATGTATTTCATAGTTGTTGTCTTTTCGATTAACCTTTCCGGCTAGTGGCGAAATGAGATTTTTTAAAAACCCGACTTATGGTAAATTTTTAAAAATGGGGCTTTGTTTATATTCTGATTGTAGCTGCGTGGGGGAAATAATGTGACGTGGAAAAAAAAATGAAATAATATAGTGATAAAAATAGTCAAATTGGAAGAGAAAGGGCGATATTGGGAGGAAAGGAGGACTACTGGAGGTGAATGATGAAAACTTGAAAAGGAACACGGTTATCACGAGTTTATTAAAGTGGGGTGGAGGACCACTATGCCACCCCCTTCCTTTGCCCCGGAAGCTCCATCTCTAAATGATTTCCTTTAAAATATCCATGTAGGCCATGGAAGCATGGGTGTCGATCCCAGGAGGGGGAGGATGTGTGACATATTCCCCAAATAGTTCAGGAGGGGGATGATGGCCTGTATCATCACCCCCCCTATAATTCACTTTCAATAAATGGCATGATCAAATAATATGATCAGGAGGAGGAGGAGGAGGATGACCATGATGATTATTATTCATAGGATCACAATCGATCAACATGGTCATAATTTTGTTATGATTTTTAAATATTATGATTAGGAAGACCGAAATCAAGATTTCAAAGAAAATGATGAAATTAAGCAAGTTAGTAATGTTAATGAACTGAAATCATGGTTTGGCACATTGTAGATGTATGAATTAGACATCGTTTCTTAATTAAGGCATTGGTAAAGCGCCTTTCAAAGTGTGGTGAGCATGCATAAATATAGTTCACTTTTAAAAAATAGCGATGTATTTGACAAAAGCCGGAAATGCATTTTAAGGCTTTCTTAAATACAGTACCGTGGGGTTGTTCTTCATCCATTTCCCTTTCTTATGTGATTTAAATAGCGACCCCTCTTCTTCAATTATGAATAGCGACTCTCTTTTCACCTATCATGAATAGCTTATCTTTTCTCCTATTATGAATAACGGCCCTCTTCTTCGATTATGAATAGCGAACCCTCTTTTTCGATTATGAATAGCTACCCTCTTATTCGATTATGAATAGCAACCCTCTTCTTTGATTATGAATAGCGACCCTCTTCTTTGATTATGAATAGCGACCCTCTTCTTCGATTATGAATAGCAACCCTATTCTTCGGTTATGAATAGCGACCCTCTTCTTCGATTATGAATAGCGACCCTCTCCTTCGATTATGAGTAGCAATCCTTATGATTAACGACCCTATTTGGTATAATGAATAGCGGCCCTTATGACTTATTATGTATTACGACCCTTATGACTTATTATGAATAGAGCTCCTTATGAACCTCCCCATCCCATCTGGTGAGGATCAGACTAGTGAAATATTTAAGATCCGATCAGTTCGAGCAATTTCCTTTACAACGAAAAAGAACATTCTCCGTGTCGTCGAGGTGACGACTCTGAACCTCCCCACCCCATCTGGTGAGGATCAGACTAGTGAAATATTTAAGATCCGATCAGTTCGAGCAATTTCCTTTACAACGAAAAAGAACATTATTGAAATACAACCTCTCAATAAAGTCACAACCCTAACATTTTCAACCCCATCTAGTGAAAGTCACACTAGTGAAATAACGGACAGGCAATTAGTTCGAACAGAGGAGCCTACAATTGACCAAAACAATATTACTGAAATCCGACCAACTGTACCCTCCAAAAAAGGAATTATAATGACTGTAGCCTGGGTTGTATTAGTCGTTCTCATCATATTGATAACTACTGTCACGATCGTCAAAATTAGTTTCATCCAAGGACAGAAAAGAAAGCGTGCACGAGGTATCTCAATTGAAGTAAGTAGACCAGAAATCCATGTGAGCGATGGAGATCCTAAGCAAATGGTACGGATGATGCCAAGAAATATTAAAGAGCCACTGACAGCGTCTTCGGATTTCCATACGTACAGCGAAAAAATTTACAAATCGGACCTTGAATCGCCTCCTGGTACTTTGAAATCAGGTCGATGTGCTAATCAATTAAAAGAGTTTATTGACCAGAAAGAGACTCTCCGAGAATCATATCTTGAAAGTCATGGTTTAAAGCACCAATCTATTCACTTGGGGATACAGTCCTTAGAGATTCCATTATACGAAACAATAGATGACGAAATGCCAAACAAAAAGCAACAAAAGATGGTGCTTAGGCCTACCCGGGAGCCGAAAACAACCATGCATCCATCGGGTATGGATCAAGAGACTCTACCAAATATAGATATGTCCAAGAGGCCATTACCAAAGATTAATGATCACCCAAATGATATCACTATGTACGACTACATCCCATTGTCAAATAATGTTATCACAGCAGATATCCGGAAGAATCAATCATTGACACAAAAAACAGTGCGTTTATTCAATCCACGCACTCTGACATATGATCTTGAAAACGACAAAACTCATGGTTATATCGATATGTCTTCAAGGGTCGTAGGCAACCCGCCCTTGACAGACCAAATGGATCTCATTAAGTACGATTACATCCCACCGTTAAAGAATGTTATCACAGCAGATATCCGGAAGAATCAATCATTGACACAAAAAACAGTGCGTTTATTCAATCCACGCACTCTGACATATGATCTTGAAAACGACAAAACTCATGGTTATATCGATATGTCTTCAAGGGTCGTAGGCAACCCGCCCTTGACAGAGCAAATGGATCTCATTAAGTACGATTACATCCCACCGTTAAAGAATGTTATCCCAGCAGATATCCGCGAGAATCCATCTTTGACAAAAGAGACAGAGCGTTTATTCAATCCACACACTCTTACATATGATCTCAAAAACGACAAATTTGATGGTTACATCGATATGTCTTCAAGGGTCGTAGACAACCCGCCCTTGACAGACCAAATGCATCTCACTAAGTGCGACTACATCCCACCGTCAAAGAATGTTATCACAGCAGACATCCATAATGATCACCCAAAGGATATCACTATGTACGACTAAATCCCATCGTCAAATGATGTTATCCCAGCAGATATCCGCGAGAATCCATCTTTGACAAAAGAGACAGAGCGTTTATTCAATCCACACACTCTGACATATGATCTTGAAAACGACAAATCTGATGGTTATATCAATATGTCTTCAAGGGTCGTAGACAACCCGCCCTTGACAGAGCAAATGGATCTCATTAAGTACGATTACATCCCACCGTTAAAGAATGTTATCCCAGCAGATATCCGCGAGAATCCATCTTTGACAAAAGAGACAGAGCGTTTATTCAATCCACACACTTTGACATATGATCTAAAAAACGATAAATTTGATGATTATATCGTCCAATATGTCTTCAATGGTGGAACACAACGCACCCTTAAAGACAGAGGACTCATAAAAAGCAATACTGATTCTTCACTACCAGTATCCGCAAAGGCCGTGGTCCTAACGGGTGTGAGCTGGAAATATGTTTGAGTGATGATGTCAGGCAAAACCCAATTAAATACACACACACACACACACGCACACCAACACTTACACGCATCCACCCACACCCGCCCGTACATACACATGTGCATTCCCGCACACACACACCCATTTATGCTGCTGTATATGTCTTGAATGAAAGAAAAATCATAAACCGTAATTTCGATAAATTGGCTGTATATACCAAATAGTGTATTTCACGAACAGACTAGGTGGCATGTTTTTCATTCAGCATATAAATCCGTATGGGACTGTGTAATTTACACAGTTGTTTTGTTAATACTTTGGGGGACATATGACTTTTCAACGATTTTACCCATTTCTAATTAAAATGTCTGTTGAAATATTGGTACTATGTATTACATATGCAAAAAAAAAATGTATGTATATATAATATATATATATATATATATATATATATATATATATATATATATATACACACACACACACACACACATATAAAAAGTTATAACGCTTTTTGTATGGAATCACGAGTGTTTATTGTAGATAGATGAAGCTGAGTGTTTTTTGCCATATGTATGTATATTTATAGTATATGTATGTATATATATGTATAGAGAGGATATGAAAATCCGCTGATGGAAACAAAATATTTCTGCACCTCGTAAGATGCATTGATTTGATGTAATTCTCATATAAGTGCACCTAAGGATTTTTTGATAACAATTTGAGCATTTGCAGATCAATTATGGCTAGAGTGCCCAAATCTGCGCAGTGCCCTTGTCTGCGCACACGCGTAACTGCGCGATTCTGATAAAAACAAAACACGCAACGAACAAAACATTTTCATCTTTATCATAGCGATAATAGGTGTTAATGCAAAAAACGACTGAAAATATTGAAAAAGTGTCTTATTTCAGACATTTTATTTACAAGCCTCAAAATGTTGTCTTTCTTAACTCCCGAGGTGCGTGTTGTAATAATACGGCCCCGGTTTTTTGTTTTTTGTTTTTTGTTTTTTTTTTTGAAAATGGCATTGTTCTTGCTCTAATTTTGATGAGATTTTTTTTGCAAACTTACTCTTTAGAATATCAGGTATAATATAAAATTAGGCATTACTGGAATATTAAAGAAAATCTTGTTCATTTTTAGGTCAAAATCTTAGGTGCGCAGACACAGGGCTCCCCATCATACTCTGTATAAATGAACTTTATCATCTTTATTAGCTGTCATTTTGTAAGCACTACGATGCGCACATCAGTATGATTTTACTTGTTAAATAAGTAGTAGCGCGTCCAGCAAAATCATGAGCAAAACAAATGCGCTTGTGCTTACGAATTTGGGTAATTTCAGGGTAATTTCTACCATGTACTAATTACGAACTGGCTCATTCATCGTGATTTGTTCAGGTTCCTTCCACACTTATTTCCACAAGAGAACTAGTATAACTATAGAAGTGAAAGGTATGTTTCAATGTCTCGTCATAATCAAGGATCATTAAAGAAAATTCACTTCCTCCCAGCACGCTAAATGATCGTAGGCCTGTGCTCAGAAAAAGAAGGCTTGGCTAGTTAAAAGCCGTGAAAAATCCAAACACAGAAAGTCTAAGATATAAAGGAGTCTACTCAGCGGTGTAGCTTGGATTCAGCTATTCTAGAGGTTACTCATGTCATTTAAGGGGGAGGGCATAATGAGAAAACAAGGCAATCGAGTGGAATATGGTACGGATCATCTTGTCTTGTCTTGTCGCCGCCCCTTTCATGCCATGCGATGGAGAAATTGAGGGAGCACATGCCCCCATAGCTACGCTACTAAGCATACTTTCTTAGCCTAATTGTATATTGTCGTAGGCCCCCAATAGAATGAAAAAATCGAAACTGTAAACCTTTACAAAAAATTAGTAAAAAAAAAAAAAGACAAAACAAAACACAAAAAAGAAAGAAATATTCTGAAAGTGAAACAAACGTATTTTGTTGACTCTCTTCAAACCCTGGATGTAGTTGATTCTAACCATTTATTTTGATGTATAGAGTGAAAGGAAAAACAAAGTTTTCATCCCTCCTATGTTTTTAAATTACCGTTTATCAATCAATAGTCACCAATGGATGCTTAAAGATTGTTAGGTATTGGTTTTATTTTCGTCTCCTTCAGATGCTGGTGTAGTTCATTCAAAGCAAGTAAACGGCACTTAATACGTCCTTAAGCATGTTAAGCAAAACATTCGATCTTCTGCTCCCTTCAGCTTGATAAATCAAGGAGGTACAAGGCATACCTAGTACATCCTTGGATAGATTCACCTAAGGAGGCGAGGGGCGAATTTCATTATGTTTGCTAAAAGAGATTTGAATTGACATGTGTGCGGGGGCTATACTAACTGACTGAATAATAATAATGGATACTTGTACCACTCTTTTAACCCTAAAACCAGGTGTAGTGGTACACCTGCACATCCCAATCCTCCATATCGAGAGGAGAGACCCAAGGGATACAGTGACTCAGTTCACTTTCCCCCTTCCAGGCACAGGTGACGCCAAACCCCAGATAATTTAAGAAAAAAAGATACATAATTATATAGTCATTTCTCAGTACCAACAAGCAACAACGTACAAATGAAACAAAAACCAATTTAAGTTTCCATGGCATCCCAGAAGACGTGAACGAAAACACAGATAACGTCGTACGACAAGTTGTGGAAGAGAAGCTCACCATCGACCTTTGCGGCAACCGACATAGATCGAAGTCATCGTATTACGCCAAGACAAGGAACAAGAGCAGACGGCAAGCCACGAGTCATCATAATGAAGTATGCTCGCTACAACGTTCGGCAGTTGATCTACAGCAACAGAGCTAAATTTAAAGGAACAAAGATCTTCATCTACGAAGACCTGACAAGCCACCGTCAATCTCTAGTAAATGTAGCCAACAGATCCCCCACAGGTGTTGAAGGTGTACACAACTGATGGACGTATCAAAGCTTTGAAGAAGTCAACAAACAAATGGGTAAATATTACCTTGGTAAATCAGATCGACAAACTGGACTCATAGAATAATATTTGTTTAATCATTCATGTTTTACAAACCCTTATGAATGTTGCTTACCCGTGTATTTACTGTACAAATCTGTAAGAAAAAATCAGAAGGCAACTCTTTGCGTACTATGTTCCAAATGGTCACATATTAAATGTTGAAATGTCACAGATGATGTATTCTTTTCATCAGAAGACTGGATATGTAATATTTGTTATATGAATGAACTTCCGTGTTTTATGGGAAATTCGCCTCGAAAACAAATACCTATAACTACTAAAGACGATTATTCTAAGAATAAGGGTTCATATATATTTGTTTATCCTAAAGAAAAAGGCATTAAAATAGCACATTTAAACGTCCGTAGTCTACGAAATAAAAATGATGATATACAATTGTTCCTAGATTCAAACCCGTTTGATATTATTTTCTATGTCTGAAGCATGGCTTGACAATAATTTGATATAATATAACATTATATACAAGAGAAGACATGACCTAGAAGAAAATTCGTTAGAATTGATGTGGATAGAAATTCAAATAAAAAATCACGAACCATATCTTCTCGGTATAGTGTATCGCCCACCAAAGGCCACGATTGAAGAGTTTGAAACCATGGAGTGTAATTTTGAAAATGTTTGTACTGTAACAGACAAAATATTGATTGCAGGAGATATGAATAGTAACATGTTAACTGATAATGTGTTATCACAGAAAGTAATACAGATGTTTGATTCTTTTCAATTTAACCAGGTAATTTCAAAACCAACTCGTAGTAATCCATTTAGTAAAACATTGATGGATCTTTTTTTGGTATCCCAGACTCATGGTTCATTACCGTCTGGTGTTCAGCCTGTTGGTATTAGTGACCACTCTTTGATTTATGTAATCCTCAAAGAAAGGAATGTTAAATCTCTTTCTAAAATTTCGATAATGAGATCTTTTCGCAATTTCAATTCTGATATGTTTGTATGCGATTTATCTTCAGTCAATTGAAATTGTATTTTTTCAGACAATGAAAATGTCGATATTATGTAGTTGAATTTTAAAGCAAAGTTCGTTGAACTATGCGACAGACACGCACCTTATGTAAGCATAAGAAAAAAGCGTTTATCCTGCACTGTGGATAACAAGTGAATACTTAATACTTTCACGGGATAGAGACTACTGTAAATCAAAATTCGATCATTTCAAATCTGTTTCAGATACAAAACATATGGACCATTTCTGGACAGAATTTAAGCGTATTCGCAATAAAATAATACCAATGAAAAATTGAAACGGTAATATTACTGTAACAAATTCAAAAACTTTAGAAATAACGACTTGAAACAGAAGTAGAACGTAATAAAAGAACTTTTACCAAAAACTAAAAATGAAAATAAATATAAGCTAAAATATGAAGAAAAAGTCATAGAAAACAATCATGAAATTGGTAACGTTTTCAATCAAATATTTAATACTATATCGGATAGAATAAGACATCCAAGCACACACAAAAAAAGTTAATTAGACGACCGCTGCCTCCAAAATGTACCTGTAACTGATAGCATTTTATATTTTTCTGACATTAATGAAGACTTTGTTTTAAAAGAACTGAAGAGTATTGATATGTGTAAAACATATGGTCTAGATGGAGTACATCCAACGTTACTTAAAGTGGCTGCAGAAATTGTTGTAAAACCACAGACCCTTATATTCAATTGTTCCCTTAATACCGGTAATATACCTAAGGATTTCAAATCTGCTAAAATAATTCCAGTACAAGAGTGGTGATAAAACACAACCAATGAATTATAGACCCATATCTTTTTTGTCCATAGTAAGTAAGATTTTAGAAAAAGGAATTCACAAACAGTTGTATAAATATTAAAATGAACATTCATTGCTCACTGATAATCAATCTGGTTTCGACCTTTACACTCTATAAATTCTTGCATTCTTGATATTAATGAATATATTCTACAAAATTTGAACTCTGGGCATTTAACAGGTGGTGTATTTTTAGATCTTCGGAAAGCTTTTGATGTTTTACCTCACGATAAATTCCTTTAAAAAATGTTTTAATATGGTATAAAGGGCAGTGAGTATAAATGGTTCAAATCATATATAACAGACAGACCTCAATGTGTCTCGATTGAGTGTATTTTGAGCGACTCACTTGTTGTGAAAACAGGAATCGCTCAGGGTTCTATCCTTGGGCCATTAATTTTTAGCATATATATAAATGATATTTGTGAAATGAATTTTATGCAATTAAATAAACTCTCATTATAAGAGAGAAAGACAATACACATGGTGTAATAAGAACTTACAGGTTGCATCGAGAATTGATTTGGTGTTAATCAGTAAAGACTGGAAAAATGATATTGTTAAGAATGATATTAGGCCAGTTATTATTGGCGATCATAATGCTGTTACTGTAAGAATTAAGGTTGGTCATGTTAAACATGGACCCGGATTTTGGAAACTAAATACAAACTTCTTGACAAAAAGAGACTATTGTGAAGAAGTAAGAAAGATTATAGATGAGATAGTTAGAGAAAAGAATAACTTTCGTATGTCATGGCGAGATGCATGGGAATTATGCAAAATTAGAATCAGAGAATACTCTATTCATTATGCTAGAAATAAGAAAAATAAAGAAAGTGATGTTACTATTTTAGAAGAGAAACTACAAGAATTAAATGAAAACATGTGGAAGTTAGATGAAGAGAAAATGCAAGGAATTATAGATGAGCATGAAAAGATTACTAAACAGCTTGAAAAAATATACAAACAAAAATGTAAAGGCTCAATTATTAGGTCAAGAGTCAAATGGTTTGAAGAAGGGGAGAAGAACTCCCAACACTTTATGTCATTAGAAAAGAGAAATTTGATAAATGTACAATCTTATTATTGCGTGATGACAAAGGTAAAAATATAACAAATCAACAAAACTTAAGAAAATATGTACATAAGTATTATTCAAATCTATATAGTCTAAAGGAAGCTCAGCAAGATTTAGCTGGATATTTTCTTGATTTACAAAATCCTAAATTGACAGATGAAGAAGCGGAATCTTGCGAGGGTCCACTAACAGAATTAAAGTGTCAGCAAGTTATTTTTGAGTTTGCCAAAAACAAGGCACCTGGAATCGATGGCCTGAACACTGAGTTTTACCAATGTTTCTGGACAGAAATTAAAGCTTTACTAGTTCCAGCTCTAAATGAAGGTTTTGAACATAGTGAATTATCTAACACCCAGAGAAAAGCTATAATTAAATTATTGTATAAAAAGGGAGACAAAGCCAGTTTAGACAACTGGAGACCCATCTCCCTTCTTAACTATGATTATAAAATAGCAGCTTCAGTTTTAGCTAAAAGACTACAGAGTATAATTCCAACGTTAATTCCCTATGATCAAGTAGGATATATAAAAGGAAGAAGTTTAGCCGAAATATTCGATTAACTGAAGATATTTTTTACTACGTTCAAAATTACTCACACGAAGGGATTGCCTTGTTTTCTGACTTTAGAAAGGCATTCGGTTGTCTTAGGTGGGACTTCTTAATTGAATGTTTACAAAGATTTGGATTTAAAAGTGACTTTTTTAAATGGGTCACCACTTTATATACAAACCTTAAAAGTTATGTTAATGTAAAAGGATGGTTAACTGAAGAAATCAACATATCAAAGGGTGTGCTTCAGGGGTGTCCCCTTTCGGCACTCTTGTTTATACTTGCCGCAGAGGTATTGGCTATTAAGATAAGAAACGACCCGGAAATTAAAGGAGTTACACTTTTTGAGACAGTTGAAATCAAAATACTGCAATTTGCTTTGCAGATGACGCAACAATTTTTGTTGACGATACACTATCTTTAAAAAAGGTTATAAATCAAGTATAGAATTACAATTCTTTTTCTGGATTATATTTCAATAAATCAAAAAGTTCCATAGTAAATATCAATGGTGGTACCACTGGAGAAAATATAAATGGTATTCCGTTGACAAATTCAGAAGTAAAAATACTATAGGAGTACATTTTGGAAGAAATGAACAGAAGTTAGAAGACCATAACTGGACTCCGAAAATTTCAAAAATAGAAAATATGATTCGTTTATGGAAGGCGAGACGTTTAACATCAGGTAAAATAACTATAATCAAATCATTTCTTGTTTCTAAAATTATATATAATGCTCAAATGATTTTAATGCCACAAAATGTTGTGAAGCGTGTTAATTCTGTATTGTATTTATTATTGTGGAATGGGAAGAAAGATAGGATAAAGAGAAAGGTTGTTTGTAGGAAACATGAGTTTGGAGGACTGAAAATGGTTGATTTAAATACTTTACTTCAAAGTTTTCTACTTAAATGGATTTTGCATTATTTTTCTCATGAAAATTCGAAGTGGAGAAAAATAATTGACGGATTTTTAACAAGGTAGGCAGTTTACAGTATGTGTTGAACAGCAGTTGTAAGAAAGAAGAAATAATGATTTACATTGACAAGATAAAGAAGCAATTCTTGCTGAATAGCAAAAGAAAATCAAAGTTCTTTTATTCTATGATTTCAGATAATATGATTGTTAAACCTAAAGCTGAATATAAATGGGAAGAATTGTTGAACAAAACAGAAAAGATTAACTGGAATGTCATATGGATATTTAATTTACAGGCAATTAAAGAAAGAAAAATTTTGGAATTTAATTACAAATTACTACACAACTTAATACCACATTAGGTTTAATTTGTATAAGTGGAAATTGAGTAATAATCCACTTTGTCAATTTGACAATGAATTACACGACAGTATTCACTTATTTGTAAATTGTAGAAAAACTCAACTGTTTTGGTTAAGATTTAGTCACATTGTTAAGAAACTTTATATTATTGATTTCTCTTTTGATGACTGTTTTTATTGAGGGTTATGATTTGGAGAACAAACAGTTCAAAAGTCTGAATTTTCTTATCGTTTATGCAAAATATGCAATTTATTTAACATTCATTCGGGGAGAAAATCGTAAATGTGTATTTCATGAACTCTCTATACTAAGTTTGTTTAAAAGATGGATTTGTAATCGCATAGAAACGGAAAAGCATTGTAAAACGAAAAGTTTATGTATTTTTGAAAACACCGTTATTAAGGAAAACTTGACATGTTTTACATGAAATTGTTTCGATGGTATAATTTCCATTGATTGTATGATATTTGTGACTTTGTCATATGTATGTATACATTTTATCAATAAATTTATTTTCAAAAAAAAAAAAAAACTCTCATTATATGCTGATGATACCGTAATTTCTTGTCGAGCCGAATCCCAGGAAGAATTACAAACTTCATTGCAATCTCAGTTTGATATGATAAGTGACTGGATGGATAGAAATGAAATGTATATAAAAAATACTGATAAAAAAAAGCTCATATTTGGTTCTGTTAAAAAAGTAAGAAATTGTGAAATCAATATTACATGTAACAATTTTACATTAGAAACTGTAGATAAAATGGAATATCTTGGTGTTATTGTCGATCCTTGTATGGAATGGACAAAACACGTTAATACTGTTATAAGCAAGCTTTCTCGGGTCACTGCATGTATACGAAGAATTAAACCGTATCTAATCCGAAAATATTCAATTGATTTGTACCATACTATGTTTGTCCCTCATCTTGACTATTGTAGCATTATCTAGGGTAATACAACAAAATGTAATATAACGAGACTGCAACGTGCCCAGAAGAGATACGCTAGAATGATTTTAAATGTTGATAGATACACACCCATCACATTTTTGCTACGTTCACTCAATTGGAAATCTGTGCAACAACGGATTAAGTTTAACCATCGTGTAATGATGTTTAAATAAATTAGTAAGCGTGTACCTAATTATTTAAAGAAACTTAATTGGTTATTCTACTAGTTATGCTGCAAACAGCCCTCTTTTTGTACCAACACCACGTACAGAATATATTAAGTAAACATTTTCCTACCAAGGAACAATAATTTTTAATTAACTACCTACCCGTATCCAAACTTGCGTATCATTTGAGTCTTTCAAGAAACTTTTAACCTTGCCGACACCCTTTTTCCTTTAAAAAAAAAAAAATATTGTGTAATGAGTATGATGTTGGGATGGGGAGGGGGGGGGGGGGGGGGAGTAATGAAGGGATTGAGTTGTGTTTTTAAGACTTGATCCAATTTTATACTTGTTAATATTTCTAACATATTCTTTTTTGTATTGTTATGTTATCTTATTCTTCTGAAATTATTCTACATTGTATTTTAATTGTTTTGTGTAATACAGGGCCCTCTTGCAAAGCAATTTTTTTATCATCTTTATGTACTGAAGAAACTACCCTGTATAAAGAACACAGAATAAATAAATAAATAAATAAGTTTTCAGAGAAGAATCTAGTCATTCGTAGTTTTACAGCATGGGGTTTTTTACAGAAAGAAAGTCATATGACATTCAGTGGATTACCTTTAGATATTGCATTTTTACAGAGAAAGAGAGAGAGAGAGAGATAGAGGAAGGAGAGATAATGTGAATCAAACTCATTTTAAAGTACGTCTTCTGCACAACCACTTTTATATGCATGCATGACATTTTATGGTTTCCCCTTTTTCCCCTCTTTCTTTCTTCCACTCATTCCATTACAAATTATTCTGAATTTTTCAAGTTTGTTTGGAATTTTAAAAATTGTCTTACATTTCTTTATGAATCCATCGCACGCTTTATATAAACAAGTGTGAGGAAATACCATAAACAAACAGATCTGGCAATTCTCGTGGAAATAAATACTTTGCGAATGGAAATGAGAGATTAATTGCTGACCTCGCTTTTCAAACAGAAGTGGGGAACTTTGATCAAGCTAGGCCACCATTATTCTCTAATTTCTTTTAGCATACAGTTAGTATAATTAGAATTTGTAAAGTGCTTTGAATATTTCACTGTAACTGAGAGAGCGCTTAATAAAAATCTTATATATAAACGCATTAACAAAGAAAGAGAAACTATGCACAAGCCCAACCCATATACAAAAATTGCTTTCGCTCAACTTGTACCATTTCCCTGGCTTGTATGAAGAGGAAGTATAGTGTAAAATATGCTGTGCCTACTTTCTTAGTCTAATTGTATATTGTCGTAGGCCCCCAATAGAATGAAAAAACGAAACTGTAACTCTTTTCAAGTTTGTTTGGAATTTTAAAAAAATGTCTTACATTTCTTTATGAATCTAAGGCACGGTTTATATAAACAAGTATGAGGAAATATCATAAACAAACAGATTTGGCAATTCTCGTGGAAATAAATACTTTGCGAAAGGAAATGAGAGATGACCTCCCTTTTCAAACAGAAGTGGGGAACTTTGAGCAAGTTAGGCAACCATTATTCTATAATTTCTTTTAGAATACAGTTAGTATAATTACCATTTGTAAAGTGCTCTGAATGTTTCATTGTAACCGAGAGAGCGCTTAATAAAAACCTTTTATGAATACGCATTAACAAAGAAGGATAAACTATACGCACGCCCAACCCATTTGCAAAAATTGCTTTCACTCAACTTGTACCATTTCCCTGGCTTGTATGAAGAGAAAGTAGTGTAAAATATGATGTGCCTACTTTCTTAGTCTAATTGTATATTGTCATAGGCCCCCAATAGAATGAAAAATCGAAACTGTAACCCTTTGCAAGCGGGAACAGGATTAGAACCCCCCCCCCACAAAAAAAACACAACAACAACAACAAAAGACAAAAAACATAAAAAGGAAAGAAATATTCCGAAAGTGAAACAATTGTGTTCTATTGGCTCTCTTCAAACTCTGCATGTATCTTTAATCATTTATTTTGAACAGCAAGGACTTTGTCTTTGATGTTTAGGGTGAAAGGAAAAATAAAGTTTTTATCCCTATTGTTTCAAATTACCGTTTATAAATTAATAGTCACCAATGAATGCTTAAAGATTGTTAGGTATTGGTATTGGTATTAATAATAATAATGGATACTAACTGTACCGCTCTTTTAACCATAAACCCCGGTGTAGTGGTACACCTGCACATCCCATTCCGTCATATCGAGAGGAGAGATTCGAGGGTTACAGTGACTCAGTACACCTTTCCCCTCCCAGACACAGGTGACGCCAGACCCCAGATAATTTAAGAAAAAAGATACATAATTATATAGTCATTTCTCATTACCAACCAAAGACTTTTAATAGCATCAAGACAGATTGATATGACCTTCTTCCGTAGTACATTCGGCAGGCGTAAATTGCGGTGTTAAAAAAGCTTCGGAAAATACGTTCGTCCAATAAATCCTGCATAAATCCCCGGGAATATGCATGCTTTTGACCCCCCCCCCCCCCCCTCCAAAAAATGAATAAATAAATAATAATTTGTCATAACCCATGAAACCGTTTGTTGTTATTAATGACGAAATGTGGGCGTATAGTATCGATCACGTAAGATCTACGACATCCAATGAGATCGTGCGCTAGCAGACGTACGTCCGCCCGAAGGCAAGCCCAGCTAAAAGAAACTCTAACTAATTCCAGTTCACTATTATATTTATATAGGGGGTGGGGGGCACGGAGTGTTTGGCGAGAATTTTTTTCTTCTCGCCAGCCCTCCTAAAGTCGCTCAATCGGGGGGGGGGGGGGGGGGGGGGGTTATCAGATTTTATGGGGTCCAGATTCATAAAAAAATGTCTTACATTTCTTTATGAATCCAAGGCACGGTTTATATAAACAAGTATGAGGAAATATCATAAACAAACAGATTTGGCAATTCTCGTGGAAATAAATACTTTGCGAATGGAAATGAGACATGACCTCCCTTTTCAAACAGAAGTGGGGAACTTTGATCAAGTTAGGCAACCATTATTCTATAATTTCTGTTAGAATACAGTTAGTATAATTACCATTTGTAAAGTGCTTTGATTGTTTCATTGTAACTGTGAGAGCGCTTAATAAAAACCTTTTATGAATACGCATTAACAAAGAAGGATAAACTATACGCACGCCCAACCCATTTGCAAAAATTGCTTTCGCTCAACTTGTACCATTTCCCTGGCTTGTATGAAGAGAAAGTAGTGTAAAATATGATGTGCCTACTTTCTTAGTCTAATTGTATATTGTCATAGGCCCCCAATAGAATGAAAAATCGAAACTGTAACCCTTTGCAAGCGGGAACAGGATTAGTATCCCCCCCCCCAAAAAAAAAAAAAAAAAAACAAACACAACAACAACAACAAAAGACAAAAAACATAAAAAGGAAAGAAATATTCCGAAAGTGAAACAATTGTGTTCTATTGGCTCTCTTCAAACTCTGCATGTATCTTTAATCATTTATTTTGAAAAGCAAGGACTTTGTCTTTGATGTATAGGGTGAAAGGAAAAATAAAGTTTTTATCCCTATTTTTTCAAATTACCGTTTATAAATTAATAGTCACCAATGAATACTTAAAGATTGTTAGGTATTGGTATTGGTATTAATAATAATAATGGATACTAACTGTACCGCTCTTTTAACATAAACCCCGGTGTAGTGGTACACCTGCACATCCCATTCCGTCATATCGAGAGGAGAGATTCGAGGGTTACAGTGACTCAGTACACCTTTCCCCTCCCAGACACAGGTGACGCCAGACCCCAGATAATTTAAGAAAAAAGATACATAATTATATAGTCATTTCTCATTACCAACCAAAGACTTTTAATAGCATCAAGACAGATTGATATGACCTTCTTCCGTAGTACATTCGGCAGGCGTAAATTGCGGTGTTAAAAAAGCTTCGGAAAATACGTTCGTCCAATAAATCCTGCATAAATCCCCGGGAATATGCATGCTTTTGACCCCCCCCCCCTCCAAAAAATGAATAAATAAATAATAATTTGTCATAACCCATGAAACCGTTTGTTGTTATTAATGACGAAATGTGGGCGTATAGTATCGATCACGTAAGATCTACGACATCCAATGAGATCGTGCGCTAGCAGACGTACGTCCGCCCGAAGGCAAGCCCAGCTAAAAGAAACTCTAACTAATTCCAGTTCACTATTATATTTATATAGGGGGTGGGGGGCACGGAGTGTTTGGCGAGAATTTTTTTCTTCTCGCCAGCCCTCCTAAAGTCGCTCAATGGGGGGGGGGGGGGGGGGTTATCAGATTTTATGGGGTCCAGATTCATAAAAAAATGTCTTACATTTCTTTATGAATCCAAGGCACGGTTTATATAAACAAGTATGAGGAAATATCATAAACAAACAGATTTGGCAATTCTCGTGGAAATAAATACTTTGCGAATGGAAATGAGACATGACCCCCCTTTTCAAACAGAAGTGGGGAACTTTGATCAAGTTAGGCAACCATTATTCTATAATTTCTGTTAGAATACAGTTAGTATAATTACCATTTGTAAAGTGCTTTGATTGTTTCATTGTAACTGTGAGAGCGCTTAATAAAAACCTTTTATGAAT
Source organism: Heliocidaris tuberculata (assembly GCA_025618425.1). Lineage (NCBI taxonomy): Eukaryota > Metazoa > Echinodermata > Echinoidea > Camarodonta > Echinometridae > Heliocidaris > Heliocidaris tuberculata. Next base: position 5,325,672 of record CM046839.1, read on the forward strand.
ACGCATTAACAAAGAAGGATAAACTATACGCACGCCCAACCCATTTGCAAAAATTGCTTTCGCTCAACTTGTACCATTTCCCTGGCTTGTATGAAGAGAAAGTAGTGTAAAATATGATGTGCCTACTTTCTTAGTCTAATTGTATATTGTCATAGGCCCCCAATAGAATGAAAAATCGAAACTGTAACCCTTTGCAAGCGGGAACAGGATTAGTATCCCCCCCCAAAAAAAAAAAAAAAAAAAATAACAACCAGAACAACAACAACAAAAGACAAAAAACATAAAAAGGAAAGAAATATTCCGAAAGTGAAACAATTGTATTCTATTGGCTCTCTTCAAACTCTGCATGTATCTTTAATCATTTATTTTGAAAAGCAAGGACTTTGTCTTTGATGTATAGGGTGAAAGGAAAAATAAAGTTTTTATCCCTATTTTTTCAAATTACCGTTTATAAATTAATAGTCACCAATGAATACTTAAAGATTGTTAGGTATTGGTATTGGTATTAATAATAATAATGGATACTAACTGTACCGCTCTTTTAACATAAACCCCGGTGTAGTGGTACACCTGCACATCCCATTCCGTCATATCGAGAGGAGAGATCCGAGGGTTACAGTGACTCAGTACACCTTTCCCCTCCCAGACACAGGTGACGCCAGACCCCAGATAATTTAAGAAAAAAGATACATAATTATATAGTCATTTCTCATTACCAACCAAAGACTTTTAATAGCATCAAGACAGATTGCTATGACCTTCTTCCGTAGTACATTCGGCAGGCGTAAATTGCGGTGTTAAAAAAGCTTCGGAAAATACGTTCGTCCAATAAATCCTGCATTAATCCCCGGGAATATGCATGCTTTTGACCCCCCCCCCCCTCCAAAAAAATGAATAAATAAATAATAATAATAATTTGTCATAACCCATGAAACCGTTTGTTGTTATTAATGACGAAATGTGGGCGTATAGTATCGATCACGTAAGATCGACGACATCCAATGAGATCGTGCGCTAGCAGACGTACGTCCGCCCGAAGGCAAGCCCAGCTAAAAGAAACTCTAACTACATTCGAGTTCACTATTATATAGGGGTGGGGGCACGGAGTGTTTGGCGAGAATTTTTTTCTTCTCGCCAGCCCTCCTAAAGTCGCTCAGTGGGGGGGGGGGGGGGGGGGGTATCAGATTTTATGGGGTCCAGTTTTCCTCCATAATTGGCATATCCTTGTATTGAACAGTTTAATTAATCTACGTTTCTTTGTTGTTATGAGTGCATTTTAGTACTTATAATTAGAATAAAGAGTATGCACTAATTCTGATTAATGCTCGTCTTGTGTTATAGAGACAGCTGTCTGATAGCAGGGAACAGCTGTTGTTGAAGTTGGGGGGGGGTGGCTGTTGATAAAAGATGATTTCACACTAATCATCCATATGTGTTAACGAGGTTTCGCAGAAAAGGAAGTTACATACCTGCGCAAAATGTCAATATGCACAATCAGGGGCGGATCCAGGATTTTGTAAAAGAGGGGGCACACAGCCGGACAAGTACACAATAGACCGGTTCTGTAATGTATACAAATTTATGCACACTTCTTCTCTTAGCACGTAGTGACGAGCTATTCCATTAACCTGCTTTTTATAAATGAGCCTCAATGCTTGGAATCCAGTTTGCATATATTACTTGTTGCTATGTCCGGCAAGCCTCCGGCAAGCTTTCAGGTTGTCAAGAAAAACCTTTGTTTGAAAGGTATGTATAAAATTTGCATACATTTCCGAAGCGGTCTATTAAGGGGGGATTTTTATTTTTCATTGTGTAGTTAGGGTATGCCACTGTACACAATCATCACAAATAATCATTGTGATTGAGGGTCTACAAATCCACGACATATGCTATGTACTGTTTTGATCAATATGAAGGGAATGTGTACTATGCATTTTATTATGAATAATGTGATGACTAGATGGTCTAACTGTCAACGAGCTTTACACTTTAATTTAACATGTGCTTTGATTTATTTCTTGTATGAAGGATATAACATTAAGTTGATAACCATGCACATGCGCACGACTGACAATGCGCATTGTGAGTATACGTGGTGGGCGTCCAATATTTGAAGCCAGCCACACCTTTTAAATGTTCGAGGTTTCAAAACAGATGGTATAGCTTTGTACTGAACAAAATTTATGCATTCATTATTACGTAAGGGGGTAAATGTCGAAACAAGAACATTTACATCACAGGTACGCAGAAAGAGCAAAATGTTGCACCTGATAGCCTAATTGAATCTATAATTACAATCTGTGAATGTTTCCTGAAAAGAATGTTGATTATTGTTCAATGTAACTGTCTATAGAAGTAGGCTCTTGCATGGATTTCTGGGTTGATAAGTGTTGTTAAGAGGCGTTTTGTCATGAACGAATTTGCATATTCTGCTACTCATAACCTATTGTGATGCTGTGGGTTATCAATCGTAATGAGGTTTCTGATTGTTGCTTGGCTGGGTCATTTTCTTGGTGGGGTAGTCTATACTGTTCCTATAAATATGAAGGATTTGGGTGTTATACATTTTATTCGAATGATAATGTGGTGACAAGATGGTCTTATTGTTAAGAAGCTATATCCTTTATTGTAACATCTGCTTTGATTATTCTTTTTGGTGTACAATGACATTTGTTAATCCACTTGTATGTATCAAATGCGCAGGATTGAAAGTATGTAAAATTAATAATTGTGAGTAGAAAGTAGTAGTCGTGACATTTTGACAGGTGTCTATTTGAAGCAAGCCACACACTTTAAACGTTTGAGGTCGATGGTAGACCTATTTATCTATTTGTATTGAATAATTGTATTCACTATGAGGTTAAAGAGCTCATAATATGGTGTTTTTCCGACCCCCCCCCCCCCAAATGCAAGAATATGGTTTGTATAAATAATAAACATATTGAAATAAAGGTTTCATAATTTTAGCAAATAAAATAGATTTTTTTTTGGCATAAAATGTACCCTTGATTATTGCCCTTATTGAGCCAGATTTCCCAAACAGACCGATAAACATCGAAGCAGGGTTGACCTGCTATGACGTCACTGGGTAGAGTTGATCAATTTATCCAAGTCAATTCATCCGGTCCATAACGCGCGCTATTGAAATCGTGTGTAAAAACAACATCAACGAGAGTCGCTTTCTTTTGGGGGAATTTTTACGTTTTGTGGCAAAATGCCACGAAATTGCGTTGTGGTGGTTGGGGGGGGGGGGGGGGAGGGCGGGTGTTACAATACTTTGAAGAACCCCAACATCAGTTTTTTCACCTTTCCAAGGCTCAATAAGCAACGGGATTTGTGGGTGAAGTTTGTGAAAATTCGGCGAAAAGATTTCACAGCAGCAACACACAGCAAGCATGCACGAATTTGTAGCGACCATTTCGAAAAATCTTGCGCTGATTTTGTGGACTCAGTTCGAAGTCATAGTATCGTTTTTTCCAAAAAATGTCAAGTGACAAGTTAAAACCAACCTTTATTAGGTGTTTCACGAGATATTTCACTGCTGTGACCAATATTAGGAAGAAAAGAGCGATTCTCGTAGAGTAGCTCTGTTCTTCTCTTCCACGGTCATGACGGTAGTGTATCAGATCTAGCCCAGTCTCAAGCGGAGCTTTCACCGCGTCGCTGTGACGCTGTACATGTAGCCTACCTTGTGTAAGGGTCTGCCTACTGGGTATGATTGCCTGCGATGTGATTTCTTTTTAACCCATGGCTTTGAGTATCAAAAGCTCTAATATCTGTAGACATTTAATCATATAGTTCTTCATCAAATTTTGAGATATAAACCATAAATAATTGTGAGTACAAAATGTTCGTATCGGCGGCGCGCGCGTGTGTGTGTATGTGAATATCCAATCTTGATGATGGCCCAGTTGGAAAGCAAGTCGGCTCCGACTTTTTAAAGTTTTCGTGCATGTAAACTTGTGCGAACTGTCTGAAAAATGGTTGCTTGTTGGAATAAAATGTTGTAAACTAGTTTTCATATCATATTTAACAAAACTGATGGATTTGGTAACAATTTTGAAGTATAAAAATCACGTCGACCAAAGTTTCTCTTCACTTGCCAGTCCATGCTGTGTTGTGCAATGACGTCAGTGCTAATTTACATAGAAAAGTAAACAAGTTAGGATTTTGCCGAAATTTCAAACCCTCAAAAAGGTGATTTTTATTTTTTTTAAATTGCACTTTCTAGTTGAGCTATTTGAAAAATTTAAAAAGGATTGTTTTCTCTGATTCACAGATTTTAATATTACCAAATAAAAACGCATACCACTTCTTTTCTCAATATATGGCCTTTAGACAGGTATGCAAAAGCGCATCATGTTCCTCTATTATTGAACCTATTGAATATAGTTGCATTCCAGATGTTAAGAATGTTGATAACCTTGTTTCCAGGTATCCATCTGTATTATGATTCTTGTTTTGGGGTTGATAAACCTCTACTCCGCGCTGTTCAGAGCGTTCCCATGAGCTCATTTGCATATTCTGCTCCTGTCATCAATTGGAATACGGTTCTGATTGTTGATTGGCTGGTCGCCTTCGGGGTGTGACTGGATGCGAGCCTATATGGTGCATGGGAGCTGTCTGAACGGTTCAACCAAAGACTTTTGATAGTATCAAGACAGATTACTCTCACCTACTTTCGTAGTACATTTGGCAGGCGTAAATTGCTGTGTTAAAAAGACTCGGGGGAAAATACCTTCGCCATAGGTCATGTAGGTATAACACGTGAAAAGATGTCACATTTTTTTCTTGATATTTCATATCTTACTCTATCTTTTTTAAGTCTGATTTTTGCACGAGAGAAAGGATAGATAGTTAAAAAAAACATTTCGTGAACCTTTATTGTCAATAAATGCCACTATGAATCCCCGGGATCATGCCTGCTTTTTGACAGAGTCATCTGCCATAGGGTTGACACCTGAAAACATGGAATTTAAGAATGATTATAGCTCCCTTAGTATTACCTTGAATTTATTGTAAATTTAGCTTTCATGTAATTTGAGACTCTGAAAAGGCTTAATGAAGGCTCAAAAAGTGGAAGAGACACCGCATAAATAAACGGGAATATGCATGCTTTTGGCCTTCCAGCTGCCATAGGTTAAAACGCAAAAACAGGGATTTTAAAATGATTTAAATTCCCATAATATTTATTTGAAATTATGAAAAATGTCATTTACATGAAATTTAAATCTCTGAAAAGGTATAATTAAGGCTCGATGAGTCTAATAGACCCTGCATAAATAAACGGGAATATGCATGCTTTTGACCAAAATAAAGTCTCGCCTGCCATAGGTTTACACGCGAAAACAAGGAATTTTAGGATGATTATAATTCCCATAGTTTTTATTTGAAAATATAAAAAATGTGATTTACATAAAATTTAAAGCTCTGAAAAGATATAATTATGGTTCGATGAGTCCAATAGACCCCGCATATATAAACGGGAATATGCATGCTTTTGACAAAAAAAGTCTCGGCTACCATAGGTTTACACGCGGAAACAAGGAATATTAGGATGATTATAAATCCCTTTGTTTTTATTTGAAAATATAAGAAATGTGATTTACATGAAATTTAAAGCTCTGAAAAGATATAGTTAAGGCTCGATGAGTCCAGTAGACCCCGCATGAATAAACGGGAATACGCATGCTTTTGGCCTTACAGCTGCCATAGGTTAATACATGAAAACAGGGATTTTGAAATGATTTTAATTCATCTAGTATATATTTGAAATTATGAAAAATGTGATTTACATGAAATTTAAAGCTCTGAAAAGGTATATTTAAGGCTCGATGAGTCCAGTAGACCCCGCATGAATAATCGGGAATATGCATGCTTTTGGCCTTCCAGCTGCCATAGGTTAACACATGAAAACAGGGATTTTGATATGATTTTAATTCATCTAGTATATATATTTGAAATTATGAAAAATGTGATTTACATGAAATTTAAAGCTCTGAAAGCGTATATTTAAGGCTCGATAAGTCCCATAGACTAGGCATAAATAAACGGGAATATGCATTCTTTTGACCAAAAAAAAAAAAGGTTTTCGTAATACACACGTTCAACCGTATGTTGTTATTGATGACGTAAGGTGGGCGTGTGCATAGGCGTGTAGTCCATCACGTGAGATCCACATCCAATGAGATCTTGCGCTAGCAGACGATGTATGTCCGCCCGAAGGCAAGCGCAGCCCAGCCGATAAAGAGAAACTCTAACTTTATTATTCCAGTCCAGTATTATATTTCTAACGGACCAGAGGAAAAATTCAATGTGTAAAATTTATAAATTCATGTAATCAATGTTCTATCACCGAATTACGCCTAGCCAAATGACAGATGTTAGATTGTGCAAGCAGAAGAGCTGAGCTGAATAGTGACCGAGAAGGTGTCTATATAGCCCTAGCTCGGTGGCTAGGGTCTACCCCTCTGCGATCCCGATCGAGGTAGTGGCGTTGCCGATGGAACTCTGTCTGCTTGCCTCAAACTTGGCTCATCAAAGTTTTTTGTTTGCTGATCGCCGTTTAATTTGGCTTCAGCCAACGAGACCGACAGTCCCGAGAGACCGACAATGTAGTTGGAGGGGGCTTCTGAACCAAATGAGTCTGACATTGACAGTCCATGACAGGGGCGAATACAGGATGTAGAAAAAAAGGGGGGTGGGGGCACACAAATGCAGGGTGTCAACTTCGGGGGAACTGCTTGGAAGGAGATTCGTATTTTTATCTTCTCGCAAGCCCTCCAAAAGTCGCTCAGTTGTTGGTTATCAGATTTTATGGGATCCAGTATTCCTCCATAATTCTCTGACAAGCAAAAAATAAAAAATAAAAAATAAATAATAAGTTATCAGTTCTAAAAGGGGGCAAAATGATGTATAAGTTTCTTTCAAAAGATGGAGGCACAGGCTAGGATTGCGCCCCCCCCCCCCTAAATCTGCCACCGGTCCATGAGACTGTCACGTCAGTCGTTGTTGTTGTTGTTTTTTTGTTTTTTTTTTCATAAGTTTTTATTATTTGATTTGATGGCGATTTGATGGCGATATCCATCGATTTCGATGATTTACGCCAGGCTGGTTGTAAGAGGGCGACATTGCCCTCTCATCTGTTCTTGCTCTCTCGTTATATGATTCTGATACCTTGCCCAGTGTGTGAGATAAAGACTTACTTTGGCCTTTGTTATTGGCGTAGTGCAAGTTTAGGGAGGATTAATCTGTGCTTGTTACTCTTTATTGCGGAGTGGGCCTTTTTATAAGTTTCCTCGGAGGATTAATAGTGCAAGCAGAATCCCTTTAATTTGCAATAATCATGATATGAAATGAAATATTCTGATTTAGAAAAATAAAGATAGCATTTTATTATTATTACTTTTTAAAATTACTTTTCTGGACATTCCCGTCAGATATCGCAGTGTTTTCTCATACAGAGCTTAACATTAGGGAACATGTTTGGACCACGCCCCCCCCCCCCCACAACATAAATATCAATAGAAATTTCACAGCAAATTAAAAAAAAAGAAAATACAAACATCTCTCCAGCTCCCTCTCCTCCCTGGTTGATAGAGTTGATTCCTATCTGTTTTGGGACATAAGTTTGTATTTGAAGGGACAATATCAATTATTATGCCTATACGGCTTTACCAAAAGCGATGAACCAAAACAAAATGAAAAAATAAAGAAAATGAAAAATACAAACCTCTTGATAAAGACTATTACCTTTCTCTGTGGGCCGATCGACATGTACCACAATATATAAGCGTGCTTTATTTCGGGACTGAGCACTCTTCGTATTTGAACTCTTTGGTTCAACATTCAAAGGTTATACGGCATTTGGATATGTTGGAAAGTGGACTCCGTAACACATTTCTTTTGTGATAGTTGTTTGTTGTTTCAAATTCAATCATTGTATATGATCAGGCGAGTTAAGGTGAAAAAAAAAGAATGAAGGAATTTCAAATGATTCACTGCTGAGCATAGCCGAAGAAGCTACAAATTTAATGGGCCTTTTTCGTAGTGCATTAGACTTTAATGCTTATCTCTTTGTCAAACTCCTAGTGACGGACTGTTGCATCCGCCTGTTTACAGGTCATTGTATAGTCTGGTTCACTTTCTAAGAAAATGGGCTTTCGTTCAAAATTTTTGGAGATTAGCAAAACTATACATTTTCATAATCGTTAGAACATGGGAAATTCAAAAATTGATGTGGGCATTTGCACAAATCACCGGCATAGCGGCCATTTTGAATTTTCAAAATGGCCGCTATGTGTAACTCGTATTGAACAAATTTGAAGGTATTTTTTAAACAGAACCTCATCTTACCATGTATGTATCATCATATAAAAGGACATTCAATTTTCTACAACATGATACCACATTTAATGGGTTTGGTGATGATTTGCGATACAATTCTTGGCCAAGAATGTGATTGTTTACATAATTATTTACAAATATGAATTTCTTCAAAATACGTATTTCTCATTATTTCAAAAGTTATTTTTACAAATTAGTTTAAACTTTTCAAAAAACTTTCCATATGTACGGTTAATATCATATAAAAATTACAAGTTCAGTGCTTCTCAAACAAAAAAATTATAGCGCTCTGAAGTTGACACTTTGATATTAGCTAAAGTAGAGAATCGATAACAAATGTGGTTACTAAGTGCTGCCTTCTCCCTGACAATGGTAACATTGGGAGACGTGCAATGAATAATTTCGGTAGTACATGCTATTGTCATGCAGATTAATATTTTAATAGGAAGTGGGATATCAGATGATTCAGCACGATTATAATTATTTTAGTGATATGCAATTGTTTATTAGTTCCCGTTGCCGTGGTTGCTATGATACAAATGCGCCAAATAACGGATGATGTGTGTTGAGAAATCAATAAGGCTAATTGTCCAATAATATTTATGAGGAAACCTGGTTTCAAGTGATAATCATGATTCACACTCCAAGACACGTATATACTAGATTATAGGGTACAGAACTTGCACCCCATACATGTCCATGCCTTCCCCTCCCCCTTTCTGTTTTTAAAACTGGACAAATTGGTACAAAGTAATATTCATAAAGTACTTTGCATAATGATAAGGTAATCAGTGAGCCTTGACAAATCATTTTAAATATCATGGTTAATGGAAAAAATATCTGCCAATGCCTTATCCTTCTTCCTAACCCATTCCCCTCTAAAGTTTAACTTAAAACAATACCTACAAGTATTACTGGTACAAGGAAGCAATTCAGGCCATCAGTGAAATAACATGGGACCTGTATTCACGTGATAGACAATATTTACACTCTAAAACATGTAGATACTTTTTTTTGTTTTAAGTACTTGGTGGTGGGGTTCAAAATTTGATACTAAACAGTCTGTAACATCAATCCAAGTCTGGTTGACCCCCAAAACTGGGTCACTTCTAACATTTCCAAGCACTTTCAGTATTAAAGCAAGCACAGTCTTACGAGGTGGGGAGGGGTGGGGGCTAGGGGCTGAAAGTAAAGTTTACATTCGGGCAAGAGGCGTCAGCCCCCCCCCCCCCCGCTCAGTTGTAGACAAAGTTCATCGGTTTGTCTCAATCAGTGCAATTCACGCCTTTCTAGATTTTGACTTTCTTCATTTCAGCATTGCATAAATCTTTTGCCACGAAAGATCCTTCTAAACTTAGGTGACGTTTTGAGACTGTTTCTGTTTTGAGTAAAAAGTGGTTTAACACAATATTTCTTGCTACCACTGTTTATCTTATTTTTGAAAAATTGTCTTATGTCAGCTTTACTATCTACCTCAAATAACAAAACTGAAAGCCCCCCCCCCAAAAAAAAAACCAACAACAACAACAACAAAACAAAAAAAAAATGTGACCTTTCGATATTTTTTCTCTGTTTTTGTACAAAGTGGTTAAAACGCAATATTTCTTATTCTATTTGTATATCTTTATTTCTCCTTATTTATGTTTTTAAGCTTTACTATTTACCATAAAAAGCAGAACTGAAAGTAAATAAAGTTGAAAAACAATAATGGCATGTAGGAAATGAGCATTTTAAAGGCAGTGAGCCATCTGTGCTGTCATGGCGTGATCCTACATGTATACAATTAACAATGTAATAGATTAGCCTAATTGGAGTACCCTAAAACGTCTTTGGGACAAGTAAAGTATGTAATAATTTGTTGTATTGTAAAATACATTTATTTAGTTTGCATATGCTGCTCGACATATTAGGACAGGAACCATCTTTAACAATACAGCTAAAGAACTGCACTTGGTATTTAATTCAAGGGATGGGGGGGGGGGGGTCAGGGGCGCCGGAAGCAGTTTGGGATTGGGGGGGGGGGCAAACATTCAAGGGGTCTCACCTTTCAAGGGCTCATGTCTTCTCACCCCTAAAAAAGCACATACGCTTTCCCACCCTCTCCTAACAATACAGATCCTACTGCTAAATCAAACTTTTACTCGAAAATTCTCTGACAAGCAAAAAAAAAAAAAAAAAAAAAAAAAAAAAGGTTATCAGCATTTTTGGGGTGTATTTTTACTGGAAAATTCTCTGATAAGCAAAAAAAAACAAAAACAAAACACCAGAATTGTGCTAAAATTCAGCTAAATTTTGTCAAATTATGCTAAAGCGGTCAAAATTCTGCCAGAAAGCAGAATTCTGCCAACTCTTGCAACCTTGCGTCTAATACAAAACCTCCACTACGTTAAAGTTTAAAGTTTGAATGCTTTATCTGTCTTCAGTGATCTCCATGAATACGAAAAATTAATACAAAGGCTTACAATTACGTAATAAAGCAATCAAGCTTTTTAATATACACACGATTTTTACTCCTTTACTACTGATTTTTTTTATTTATGGGGGGGGGGGCTTTTGGGGGCGAAAATTCATTTTGCCCCCCCCCCCCTACTTCCGGCGCCTATGGGGGGATTGACCAGTGATGATAGTCGATGGGAAAGTTCGTAGACTGGAAAACAAAAGTCGTTAAAAGTGACTTTATTTCATGTGTATTCAATTGTATTTCAACCATATTTATTTATTTATTTATTTATTTATTCATAATATTTAATCAGGAAACCCAATCAACAAATGCTGCTCTCCCTTGGGGTCCTGTACAAAATAAAGATAAAATGCGAGAATCATACATGTGAAGTTAATACATATTAATTATCATTATGTGTAAGAAACAAATTAAAAACATCAGCAATGAAATAATACGTGTTTGCTAAAATTACAAACGCATTTCTTGCTTTATAGGTCTGTAATTAGAGGATCCTTTTTTCTAAATCAATATTCAGATAGAAAAGGGATAATAAAAGAAAAAGAAATTACAAATCATCTACAAAGAAATAAAATCAAATTGCTGTTTTTTATTCAAATTGTACGAAATATAGTTTCTTCTCCTGAAGAGAAGAAACTTAGAAACCAAAATATAGCATGACTGTATAATTTTTCTAAACTTGGTGTCAAAATATGTGCAAGACTTCAAGGACAAAAGCTACTAACAGAAGACAGTTTGATAATAATGGGTGGAGACTTTAATATGATCAGGAATTTAGATTTAGATTATTCGGGGAATCGCCATCATCAAAGACAAAATAGGTTCAACTTGCAAATGAAATAATTTATGGATCGACTTCACTTAATTGATATTTGGAGACAAAGGAACCCATTACGACGTCAACTTTCATACAGAAAAATAAACCATTCATGCAAAACCGATTAGATTATTGCATTACATATACTAATTTAGGGGAATTCACTTTAAATGTGAAATTATTCCATCAGTTGCGCCTGATCACTCGGCGATCAATTTGTTCCTTTTCAATAATTAGAATATTATGAAGAAAAAAGCTTCCTTTTGGAAATTTAACAACAGTCTATTTAATGATATTCTGTATACCAGTCAAATAAAAGAAAAAATAATAACATTTAAAAAAGAGTTGTCTTCAGAAATTAACGATAAACGGTTACTTTGGGACTTTTTGAAAATGAGGATACGCAATTTTATTCACAAATATTCTAAGCAGACTGCAAAAGATAGGAAGGAAAAAACTGAAGCCTCAGAAAAAGAAGTCCAAGAATTAGAAAGGAAATTAATAAGTAGCGTAAATGACGATTTAGTTAAAATATTAGAGTTTAAACATAAAGAATTACAAGGCTTTTATGATTATGTTAATGAAGGAATAAAAGTTAGGTCCAGAGCTTCTTAGTATGAAAATGGCGAGCGAAACCCTTCATTTTTTTAGTCAGTTATTGAAATCAAATTTAAAAAAAGCGTAATTCGGAAGTAATATTTAAAGGGTGGTGAAATCTTACGCTTATTGCAAGTCACGGAGTGCGGAGAGGAGCGCTCAGGGATTAGGCTGGGGAAGGGGGGGGGGGGCTGGAAGGGGTGAGTATTGTGTTTGGATGTGCGGGTATGTTTGTCTGTCTCTTTCTTTTTTGTTCCTTCTCTCTCTCATATATCATGTTTCTTTTATTTCTCTCTTTCTTCTTCTCTTCTCCTTTTTATCTTTATACATTTTTTCTTCAGCGAAAATAAGCATATAAAAGGAATAGTTATATTTAAGGTATCTTTTCAGTTGTATAAATTCTTTGTGCGTCCATGAATGTATACATTTTTGCAGATAACGCAAAGGTATTTTATTTCTCAGTTGTATATCTGTATAATTTCAAGTGAGCTGAGATATTAAGTGAATAACAGGTACATGTATGTGTAAATTTTTTGTTCTTCCATGAATGTATACAATTTTTTACACGGAAACCCGTATTTTTTTCTTCTCGCCAGCCCTCCAAAAGTCTGTGGGGGGGGGGGGGGATATCAGATGTTTTCCTCCCTAATTCTCTGACAAGCAAAAACAACAACAACAACAGCAAATGTTGTCAATTCTAAAATTCTGCTTGAAGGGAGACCCGTTTTTTTCCCCGCCAGCCCTCCAAAACTCGCTCAGTAGGGGGGGGGGGGGGGGGGGGGGTTGAGATATCAGATGTTTTCCTCCATTATTAAAAAGTCTAAGCAAATTCACTTTTTGAATAAATTTGAAAATACGAGAAGAGATATGTCGACAACGTGGAAAACTATAAATGATATACTTGGTGAAACGAATTATAATACTATAATTATTGATGACACATATTACATATTGTAATATTGTTTGGGGATCATTTAAATAAAAAAAATTAATTATATCCTTTTATTGCAAAAGAAAGCTATTCGTTTATGTGCAGGCGGTAGATTTTATGATCATACAGACCCATTGTTTTATCGGTTCAATACGTTGAAAATTAACGATATTCATACCTTTCAAATTGCTTTATTCATGTATCGGTTCCATTTACGTCAACTTCCAAGTACGTTTGATTATATGTTTAGCTTAAACTCCGCAATACATAAGTATCCTACAAGAATTTCTTCAAATATTCATCTCATAAACCCAATAACTTCACTATCTCATAAATCGATAAAACATGTTGGTCCTGATATACCTTTAAATATACGATGTTATCCTGCAATAACCAGGTTTAAAAATGAATTTAAGAAATATAAGCCGATATGCATATTAATTCCGTTATTTTGGTCTTGTCTCTGTCCTCTTTACATTCGAATTCCGCTTATTGTATTTACAATACAGTAGAATTTACAATGTACAATTACTTTTTTATTGTGCTGTATTTATCTCGATGTACGATTGATATTTGATAGGTATGTAATCATGATACGCTCTTTACTATTTGTGAACAGCATTTAAGTAATTGTTATAAATGATATACACATGTATACGATATTTACATTTTAAAATGGGGCTTTTTCATTTCTTGAGGGGCGTTTCTTTCAAGCCTTAGGCTTATGACTAATCCTTCCCATGCTACGACTGTTTATTATTATGTTGAAATGTTATTTTGTATTTGATGCATGGAAAATAAAAATCAATCAATCAATCAATAATTCTCTGTCAAGCAAAAAAAAAAAAAAAAAAAAATGTTGTCAATTCTAAAATTCTGCTTGAAGGGAGACCCTTATTTTTTTTCTTCCTGCCAGCCCTCCAAAACTCGCTCAGTTTGGGGGAGGGGGACAACTCTTTTTTCTTTCCCCAGCCCTCAAAAATGATCAGTGTGTGTGTGTGTGTGTGTGTGTGGGGGGGGGGGGGGTTATCACATGTTTTCCTCCTTAACAACAACAAAAACAAATCTTTAAAAAGAATTGTAGGAAAAGTTGTGAAGGGGGGCACTCTGCCCCCTGCCCTCCTCAGCTACGCTAGTGCATTTTCTATATATAAATATATATATATATATATATATAAATTGTAGGAAAAGTTGTCAGGGGGGCACTCTGCCCCCTGCCCTCCTCAACTACGCTAGTGCATTTTCTATATATAAATATAAATATATATATATATAAATATGAATAAATATATATATATATATATATATATATATTTACTTGTAAATAATTGTTTCTGTTTATAATTTATCCATGATTGTAATGTTTCTATTTTTGTACATCTGTTGATTTCACTGAAAAGAAATGAATTAAAGAATACTTAAAACAAATAATTCTCTGACAAGTTATCAGTTCTAATAGGGGGCCACAATTAAAAAAAGGGGGCACAGTGATGTATAATTTCCTTTCAAAAGAGGGGGGCGCAGGGCGGAATTGCCCCCCCCCCCCCCCCTCTAAATGCGCCACTGGTCCATGAGACTGTCACGTCAGTCTTACGGGGTGGGCCTTTTTACAAATTTTCTAGGAGGGTTAATAGACCGACATTATTAGCCTCGTGGGCCCCCAAACTGATGGTGCTCGATTCGGTTTTATTTACATTCCAAGCAAGAGCCCTCGTATGCCTGTAAGTTTGTAGTTCAAGAGAATGTAATTCCTATTCCAGGGGCCGATCCAGGATGTTATAAAAGAGGGGGCACAGAGCCGGAAAAGTACACATCTAAGGAGGAATTTTTAAAATTATATACTTAAGGTATGCCAGTTGGGTTTCAAAAGGGGGCCGCGGACGATTCGCCCCCCCCCCCTTGATTAGCCCCTGCTATTCTGTCATGGATGTGAAGAATGAGACTGCATAGTGTTGGTGGTCGATCTCATTAAATTTAGAGTTTGAAAGAAAAAAAAACAATAAGAGATTATTATTTTGTCCTCATTTCTATTGGAGTCATTTTTACAAATCGGTTGTAAGAGAATAAGAGAGTATGAGAAAATTTAAAGCCTGTGAGAGGGGAGGGAAGGGAGAGAGAGAGAGAGATATTCTTACAAAGACAGAATAGGACTGGAAATAGATAGATAACATCATCAGCTGCTATTGTTGGTTACTAGTTCATTCAATTCAAAATACGGAGGCCGTTTTTCCCCTTTTCATACAATTGGTAGCCATTCATGCCCTTAGGCCCTATTGCGCTGGTGAGGGCTTCGGAGCAAGCCCTTATCACCTGTTTTCTTCGCCTGTCATCTCAAACTGCTACAGCAGAATATTACAAATAACTCACCGTCAGTTATTTATAAATTTATACGTGGGGTATCCAGGAATGCAGGGGGAGGGGGGGGGGGCTCACGCCTGACGAACAGAAAAATCATCAGATGCCTTCTATTCTGAATTTTCGGACAAGCAAGGAAAAAAAAAGTTATCACAATTTTCATGTTCATTCTGTGCCGGGGGGGGGGGGGGCGTTGCTCACATTTCCTTTCACTCGATGTGTAACTAAGATATGTCAGATTTGGTTTGGTTGGCACGTAGGGGCACGTGCATTCCTGGATACGCCACCAATAAAAATAAGAGAATATTGGATACGCCACTCTTAATTAATCTTAACATTTATATAAGGAATTGCTCGCACACAATCTCATTTTAATAAAGCCTTTTCTGTCTTGACTTTTAACAGAATAAGGCATATAAATTGACATTATAGGTCTATTATCCCTATAATTTGCATTAACCATGATATCAGATGAAATATTCTGATTTAGAAAAATAAAGATAGCATTTTATTATTTTTTAAAAAACTTTTCTCGACATTCCCATCAGATATCGCAGTGTTTGCTCCTATAGAGCTTAATATCACTGAAGAAATTTCACAGCAAATAACTTTAAAGCTCATAAACAGTCTCGGTAGCAAAAATCATACTGGCAAGAAACTTATCTAACATAGTCACATACTACTCTCCTTTTATCATAAGACATATGTACGAGATTATTTAACATTCCATTCACGATTTCGAACAAATTTTAGTGTAAATATCTGTAAGAAACGCTTGGTAACGGCTTTTCACGGCCTCAAGCTAAGACCATATCCACCCGAAGGTTCCCCGCACAATAAACCCAGCGCTTCGCACTATGTGTAGCGTATTCTATACACACGGCAATCCTAATGTGAGTAGTGTGTGTGGCCGTTGTTTGAATTTACATCCCTCTTTTTTGGGCCAGGGATTTTTATTACTTTTCACCTCTCATTCAGTAAATATTTCACTTGAGGAGGAAAAAACTTCACAGCATCTTAGTTATGTTAGTACCCTGCCTTTTATTAAGTAAAATCAAAGAAATCTCACGAAAAGTTTTTGAGGGCCTCCCAAAACTATCTGTTACCTTTAACAAAATACAAACATCTCTCCTAGCTCCCCCTCCTTACTCTCTCCCTCTCCTCCCTGGTGCCGTTAGAGTTGATTCCTATCTGTCTTGGGACATATAAGTTTGTATTTGAAGGGACAATATCAAGATTATTCCCTTTACGGCTTTACCAAAAAGCGATATACAGAAAAGGAAGTAAAAATAAAGAAAATAAAAAATATAAACATTTTGATGAAGCCTATAATCTTTCCCTCTCGGTCGATCGACATGTACCACAATGTATACGCATGTTTTATTTCGGGACTGAGCATTCTCCGTATTTATACTCTTTGGTACCGTACCAACAAGCAATAACGTACAAATGAAACAAAAACCAATTTCAGTTTTAAGAGAAGAATCTAGTAATTCATAGTTTTACAGCGTGGGGGGGGGGGGGGGTTACAGATAGAAAGTCATATGATATTCAGTGGATTTACCTTTAGATATTGCATTTTCACACCATGGAAGTCAACTATAGGTCAAGCTATAATTGAAACACACAGAGTCACCTAGTTTTAGATAGTAATTAGTAATGATAGCAAATGATATGCTGATTATGTCAAACTGTTAGATCTTTCATTTATCTAAAATACTTGTCACAAGAATTGTTGAATTCATGTTTGAAGATAGGATAGATTATAATCAGTGTTTTTGCTATGCACATGTATTTATGATGTTTTCATATATGTTTTATCGATACAGTTTTCACGGAGCAAATGGAGCGAAAGCAAGGAAATGGATCAATTTCACAAGAATAAAGTATAAAAGAAGCTCCCGTAGATACCTTTGTCCATCCAGTAATTTGTCGGCCTCAAATACAGATACAGTCATAAAAAGTGTGTATTAACTTATTATATGATTGAGTAAGCCACAGGAAATTGTGTTCATGTAAATGTCAGGATCAAACTTGGGTTTTCGTTTAACTAATGTTTTGGCTACCAACACCCAAAATCACATAAACAACCTCACATACCCCCAAGCAACTTTTTTTTTTTTTTTTTTTATAGTGAAGAGAGCTTTGACATGGTCAAAGTACACGAAAGTAACTGCACTGCACAAATGAATTTTAAGGTTTCAAGTTGTTTATTACAACTGTATCAAATTTGGTTTAAAAAAAACATTCAATCAAGTAATTCAATCAAATAACCAAAATTTCTCATTTTAAAGATTTTATGTTTTAAGTGGTTGCTGTGAAAATTCTTGACATATATTCACAACTCTATTACATTACAACATTTCTCATATGCAGAATAAAATATAAACACGATAAAAACTACTTTCTAAAAATAAACTCAAGGGCAATTTCAAAGGCCTATTGTACTGCCCATAGAAATCTTGTTCGGATTAAGTAATACGCCATTGTAATGTTCGCACAATTCTAAAGGTGATAGACAGGGCTATTGAAATTGTCTTGAGATTATTTTTCGAGGGGGAATCCCGATAGTCCGCGGGGCCGATATGCCGCGGGACCTATAGAACACGGGGCCGATAGACCGCGGGGCCGATAGACCGCGGCGTCTCAATGTACACGCCAGTCACCAGTAATTCCGCACATTCGCTCAAATCACTATACACCTCTTGCAATCGAAAGCACTAACAGCAAAACTTTAAAAAAAAAAAAAAATTTAAGAGAAATGGGAGGTGGATCGTCACCCCCTCCTGGATGCGCTCATTAACTTTTTGATGTTCAATGGATTATGCAATAAGTTTATTATTAAGAACAAGGACAGTATTATTTAAATTATTAGAAGAAAAGAATATGCTAGTGTCATCGGCAAACTGATGAAAAGTTAATAATCAAAAATATAAGTTCAGTTTGATTTATTTTCATACGGAAGAAAACATAGGGCCTAGTAGGCCTACATAATTATAACACTCCAAGATTGAACAAACAATAGCCATGATAGCAGCGAAATACAGCATTATGGGCAAGGTGACGTGGAAGCAGACAAAATCAAAGAGGGAAATATGAAAGAAATCTTTTTTAAAAGACTAACTTGTAATTCATATGTTCCCTTTAAATGACACATATATAATAGCATAATTTGTTGATAATATCAATATATAAAAAAGGGGAAATAAAATTGAAAAATTGATTAAGATCCCGGGGGGGGGGGGGATCTTCCATTGAGACCCATCCAGCATCCTCGAACTTTACCCTCTGAAAAGCACCCTAAACGAGGATTCAGATTTTGTGATTTTGATACCCTAAACAGGGATATTTTTTCTTTCTTGATTTTGATACCCTAAACACGGAGAGAAATAATTAACGGCTCGTTTTTACACCCTTAACAGGGCGAGCATATACGACCGAAATTCTCAAATTCTGAATAAATTGTACCCTTTCCGCGGATTGGCCGTGTTAAATTTCATACCCTTTTTCCCTGCATTTGGTTAGAAGTGTGATTTTGATACCCTTTTATATGAAAAGGGTATCATGAGATATGAAAGCAACTTAGATAAGTTCAAAATCTCCCTTAAAAGATACATTGTATGCACCTTCCTATTTCTAAGTTATTTCGTTCTTACTTTATAAAGCGCACAGGGACATGCAGTGTTGCTATGTGTAATGCGCTATAAAAGAACCAAGTATTGTTATTATTTTTTTAATTATTATTATATATTTTTCGTTTTTGACACCCTAAACGCGGATCCGCGCCCGACCCTAACGTCTACCCTTCTTTCCGTTTTCAGGTTCGCGGATGCTGTACGGATTTCAATGGAAGATAACCCCCCCCCCCCCCCCCCACCGGGATTAAGATACATGAATTATTTGAGTCATTATGCTTTTAAGACGCGATGTGAAATTGCGTTACATTTCAGACACCGCGGTCTATCGGCCCCGCGGTCTATCGGCCCCGCGGTCTATCGGCCCCGCGGTCTATCGGCCCCGCGGTCTATCGGCCCCGCGGTCTATCGGGCGTAGACCATTTTTCGAAAGTAGTTTTTATCGTGTTTATAATGCATTGTAAGAATTAATCAGTTGGTTTCTGATAGTTATTATTAAAGGTCATGAATTAAAGGACTTCCCTGTTTAAATGATTCAATCCGCTGAAAGATATGTCGATGAGCATTGACGACAGGGCCCTGTCGCTGTCGACGACGTGCTACTATCGCGAGCACTCGAAGGGTTAAAGATGTACCAAATAGCCGGCGAAATCTTGGATGACCATCGTCATTGGAGAGTAGGCGTGGTCATCGATCCGAAGTTTCGTGGCGTTTCAGAGTCCAACTGGAAGCTCAAGATGGATACTCAGGATACAAGTTCTGAATATAGAGGCTTCACCATCATGCTTCAGGAAATCAAATTACTTAAGCCTCCTTAGCAATAGCTCCATATTCGAAGTGCTGTCCCAGTGAAAACAGCACCCTGACCATAGGACCCTTTACAAATTAAATAAATTCCCATTATTCAAAATGCATATCCTTATTTCATTAATCAGCTTTCTCACAGATCATACTATTTACAGTTATTTATTCTTTAGTATTTGTCCACCTTATTAATTATCAAGAACAGGCAAATATCGAAACTGTATTAATTTGTCATTGAAATGCTGACGAGCCATTAAAAGTAAGCACAAATTCACTTTAATCAGAGCAATATTGAACTACTTATATTATCTTAAATAAAATGACCGAATTAAAGCATTCATAAATAATCAGAACTTCACAGCATAACAGTTATAGCTGACTGACTTTAAGACAAACATTAATTTTTCTTTCAAAGTTTTTAACACAAACTCTTGTTTAAAAAAAATTAATGTTGAAAATCGCATTTTTATACATTCAGTTTCTGGTTTTAGCACTGAAATAAAACTTAATCTGTTAATAGAAAATTTACTAAACTCACCACCATTGTGGGTAGGAAACTCCTCCAAGATTAAAACAAACGGAGGGTCATTGCTTGCTGGCTCCTCAGAACACAACCTCACTAAAAGAACAAAATAACTAAAGTGAGCCCACTCACATTGTACAGCAATAGAGTACACTACCAAAGACTTTTAATAGTATCAAGACAGATTACTCCCACCTACTTCCGTAGTACATTTGGCAGGCGTAAATTACTGTGTTCAAAAAGACTCGGGGGAAAATACGTTCGCCATAGCTATAACACGTGTAAAGATGTCTCATTTTTTCTTGATATTTTATATCTTACTCTATCTTTTTCAAGTCTGATTTTTGCACGAGAGAAAGGGTGGATAGTTCAAAAAACATTTCTTGAACCTTTATTGTCAATAAATGCCACTATGAACCCCCGGGATCATGCCTGCTTTTTGACAGAGTCATCTGCCATAGGGTTAACACGTGAAAACAGGGATTTTAAGAATGATTATAGTTCCCCTAATAGTATTGCCTTGAATTTATTGTAAATGTGGCTTATAGTAATGTTGGCGTGTACTCGGCGTGTAGTATCGATCACGTGAGATCAGCGACATCCACTGAGATCGTGCGCAAGCAGACGAACGTTCGCCCGAAGGCAAGCCCAGCCAGTAAGAAGAAACTCTAACTAAATTCCGGGTCACTATTATATTTCTAATAGACCAGAGGCAAAATTCAGTATGTAAAATTCAAAAATTCATATAATTAATGTTCTATTACCGAATTACGCCTAGCCAGATGACTGATGTTAGGATGTCAGATCATGTAAGCAGAAAAGCTTAGCTGAATAGCGACCGACAAGCTCCGACAAGGTGTCTCTAACCCTCATGGCCCTAGCTAGGCTATGGTCTACCCCTCTGCGATCCCGATCGAGGTGGTGGTGTTACCGATAGAACTCTGTCTGTTTGCCGATGGTGTTCTCCTCAAACTTGGCTCATCAGAGTATTTTGCTCGCTGATCGTCGTTTAGTTTGGCTTCAGTCAACGAGACCGACATCCCCGAGAGACCGACAATGTAGTGGGAAGGGGCTTCTGAACCCTATTATGGCTATGAGTCAGACACTGACAGTCTATGACAGGGGTGGATGCAGGATGTAGTAAAAGGGGGGAAACAAATCCTGGGTTGTCACCTTGGAACTGCTTAGAGGGTGACAAGATTTTTTGTCTTCTCGCCACTCCTCCAAAAGTCGCTCAGGGGTGGGGAGGTATCAGATTATCCAGTTATCAGTTCTAAAAGAGGGGCACAGTGATGTATAATTTTCTTACAAAGGGAGGGGGCGCGGGACGGAATTTCCCCTCCCCCCCCCCCCAAATCCGCCACTGGTCCATGAGACTGTCATGTCAGTCTTGCGGGGTGGGCCTTTTTTCAAGTTTTCTAGGAGGGTTAATAGACGGACATTGTTAGCCTTGTGGACTCCCAAACTAATGGTGCTCGATTCGGTTTTATTTACATTTTAGGAAAGAGCCCGCGAATGCCTGTAGTTTGTAGTTTCAATAGAATGTGATTCCTATTCCAGGGGCGGATCCAGGAGTGTAAAAGAGGGGGCACAGAGCCGGAAAAAAGTACACAATTAAGGAGACAATGTTTTATTGTGTACTTAAGGTATGCCAGTTTGGTTCCAAGAGAGGGGCAGTGGCCGATTCGCCCCCCCCCCCTCCCCCTGGATCCGCCCCTACTATTCTGATATGGATGTGAAGAACGGGATTGCATAGTGTTGGTGGTCGATCTCATTAAAATTAATGTAGAGATTGAAAAAAAAAAAAACAATAAGGGATCATTATTTTGTCCTCATTTCTATTGGGGTAATTTATACAGATCGTTTGTACATGTTGTAAGAGAGAATAAGAGAATAAGATAGTATGAGAAAATGATAGCCTGTGAGGGGGGAGGGAGCGAGAGAGAGAGAGAGAGACAAAGAGAGCTGAGGGGGGGGGGAATGGGATATTCCTACAAAGACAGAATAGGACTGTTGATAAATAAATTATATCATCAGCTGCTATTGCTGGTTACTAGTTAATTCACTTCAAAATACGGAGGCCGTTTTTCCCCTTTTCATCAATAGTGGTAGCCATTGGGCCCTATTGCGCTGGTGAGGGCTTCGGAGCAAGCCCCTACACTGTTTCACCTGTCGTCTCTGTCAGGATCAAACTTGGGTTTTCGTTTAACTAATGTTTTGGCTACCAACACCCAAAATCACATAAACGACCTCACTTACCCCAAGTATCCTTTTTTATAGTGAAGAGAGCTATGACATTGTCAAAGTACACGTAAGTAATTGCACTGCACAAATGAATTTTAAGGTTTCAAGTGGTTTATTACAACTGTATCAAATTTGGTTCAAAAAACACATTCAATCAAGTAATTCAGTCAAATAATCAAAGCTTCTCATTTAAAAGATTTTATGTTTTAAGTGGTTGCTGTGAAAATTCTCTCTCACCAAATGTTACGCCTGACCACCCGAATGTTTTCCCGGGACTTGACTGACATAGCAACTAGTCATATGTGCTCAGTGGATTTCATTATATTCGTATGTCTAATGTTATCACATATAACAAGTGTGCAGTAGCTCTTTATCAAAAAATCTAATTCAGGAAAGAAACATGCAGGAAATTAAGCTATATGTAAAACAGCCACGAACGCCTTACACTATAAGATCCATTTACACCACGGTCTAAATATTTCGATTTTACTAACATCGCGATGTTACGATGGAAATTGCTAAGCAACTATACCATTCCCAAGCAACTTCCAACATAACATAATGATGTTTTAAAAATTCAATGTTTGGACTGTAATGTTTATGGCTTTGATGAAACTGACTACTGTATTATTCTGACATGACAAATTAGGTTTTAAAAGCACTTCAGATTACCATGCATCAATCTTCTATTCAGTTACACACCATCTTCAACAATTATCTAGATTTTTGCTTCCATTTTAGGCGGATAATTATTATCAACGATAATCTAGATTTCGATTTCATTTCAGAGAGATCATTATTTGGATATCCATAATTGTTATTGGATATTCCAACTTTAAGTATGATAGGCGAGAAATACAGAAATTTGTATACAGGTTAATGAAACAAAACAAAACTCCAATTTCCGTGGCTTGGTTGAAAGAGGAAGTATCTGCATGATATCGTAAAAATCAAAGAGTTGGTAAAATAAAGTACTTGCCCTCATATTGCTTCGATTTTGAAAATATTATTTGCGTTCAAACTAAACCAGAATTAATTTATGCCGTCGAAATATATAGAGGGAAGGTTATGAAAATAACTTGCAGCTGTGGAAAGAGAAAGTTTATTGTGTAAACTCTAAAAAGGCGTTTTGTTGAAATCTTTGCAATAGATGCAGAAATGCAGAAATTGACTATGTACAACTGCTGGTAGATGAAAATGTAATTTAAGTCATAGACTGGGATCGAATCATGGACATGGCGAGAAACCTAGCAGTTATCCATTATAACTTATGTTTTATTCTGTTGACATCGTTTCTGCTGCCATTAATGACATGTAAGACTACATCAGTGTCTACAACTCCTCAAGTTGGTACCTCACGATCGTCCAGTGCTCCAAGCTGTCAGCTACAGTATATCAGCTACAGCTACATTGTATTAAGCGCAATATAAATGTTATGTATTATTATTATTATTTTTTTTTTTTATTATTATTATTATTATTATATCGTATGTCTTCTTTAGAATTGGCGACATACTGTGATTTTGAAATAGTGTTTTCCTGGGCTTATAGTCGAGCATATCAGGCTAAGATGATGAGAATTAGTGGTGAAGCAATTGATGGTTAAATTGCTTTTCCTGATCATATTGTCAGAATCGTATTCAAATTAAGGCAGGTTTGAAATGTAGCCTATAACTCTTTTATTTGCTACCCTAGTAACCAGGGCAAGATATGTGTATCAGGAGCCTTTAATAGGTAGGCCTTACTTTCAATAGCCAGGGTTGGCAGAGAGAGTAGAGTAGATTATTTTCAGGTGTATGGCATTGCAGACTTTTTGTAAGGACATATTTTAGTTGGGTGTGGCAGCCAAATAGCTGTAGCCAGTTCACTCTGACACATGTTTTTGGAGAGAGAGGAGTGAACTCACAGCAACCTGCAATTTAGGGTATTTTGCTGGTAGGCGACCAGCAGGGCGTGGTATAGCCATGCAACCCAGTACCAAGGCTGATGTTCCCCTCTTCTCAGAAGCCAATTTACGGCAGTCACCGTTTGGCCACCACAGGGCCACCCTTTTGGTCAACATAGGATCAACATTTGGGTTGATCTTGCCAGTCAGAAGTCACCGAGTTATGAAGCGACTTTGAGGCAGTCATCGTCATCTTCGTCGATCTTTACGTCAATCCTCGTCACTTTGTCGTCGTAGTCATCTTCCTCTACATATATTTCTGCACTGCTCATCATCGCAATCGCTCATTACAGCCGTCTTTCGAGACATCCTTCTACTGCCGGCCGTCGCTAGTTACACTTAAAGACTTTTTGCGATTTTTATCCGCGTTAGGTTTGGTTGAGATGTTATAGAAGTCTTTGTTTAATTTTAGACTTCTTTAAATATTGGAAGGTTATTACCATTGTCATATTTTCTATGTATATAATCCAAGTCGGACTTTGAATATTTTATTTTGTAACTGATTTCTTTTGTAAACAATAACTTCTTTGAGTATATGATTAATATTAAATTGCAAACTCTTCATTTATATTCTTGAGTCCAGTGATTTTCTTATTTGGGGTTGTTAAGCAGTCCATACTCTTATAATTTAATTCACAGAAGTATTCCGTTTCGTGACACATATCATCAGTCGGGTCATTTCCAGAGTTGGTCAAAACAATACTAGGTGTAGATTATCACTTGATATCAATGAATCCATGTTCATATAAGTACGTTATGCATAGAAGATAAATTATTAGGATCCTTTTATCGGTGTAGTGGATGTGAGTTTTACTGCGTAGTGGATATGGATGTGGGTTTAACGGCGTTAGTCATGTGTACCTTCGATCACCACGGCTTTCTTGGAAACTACACTCTGATGGAAGCGTATCTCCCTTTAATGGGAACAGTCTCCTTTCTTCTTCTTCCCCTCGGTATATTGTCCTTGCATCAACCAGACATGTCAGGGTACACCTCACCCGCCCCTCGCTGAACACGCCACTTAAGATTCTAGGAGACATAGCGAATAAGCCCAAGGTATGTCCCATACGTTACCAAGTATTATGAATTTGTATTATTGAGCTGTGAACATAAATTGACATGAAATATCATTTCTCTAATTCCGGGAGAGCTATCAGCTTGACACACTCATCATTTCCCACCACTTTTAAAGACTATTATAAATCTTAGTACTCTTTGGAGCCTATAACTCACAAGCGTAGCTTTTTCCTTAGGCTCCTCAATATTTCACTTTTATGCTAGACCATTTTTTTCAATTAATACTGCATGCAAACGTATAGATATGAGGTACTCACCGTTTTAAATTTCTCTGGCAATATAAATTTTTTTAATGTTTGTACCATTTATCTTGTACGGACCATTCATATTGTTTGTACCATTTATAGTAAAAGCACTGTAAATGTGAAATCTGAAGCAATAAACTGAAACTGAAACTGAAATATGTACTAAAATTCTACAATATGTGGTCAGTTACATATGGGACAGAATAGCGTGGACTCGCCCATTTACAAAGGAGGACAATGGATATTATGTGAAAACATGACTGTACTAACAGTGTCGATATCTGGTGCTAAATCAATACAAAAGAAAAAAAAATAGGACAGGAAGGAAGCCCGCTAAACAAATGTTACTTCAAAAAACGAATTTCCCCCTAAATTTGAGAAATAATATGATTTCTTCTCAAGTAAGTTATATCTACCGACAAAAATGTCAGATAAATTATGAATCGTCACTAAAATATTGCCATTGTTTTGGAACCATGCCTCCTTCTAAGTACTTCTTCTTCATGATTCTTTATATATACTGATTAATGAAGGAAATAAATGTCACTTCTATAATCCTGTGCTATGATCACTTTATTCACAGTAAAGTGGAGTTCTATTTTGAATTAAAAATCATGCTTTTTACTTTTCAAAAGGCATCCCAGGCTAAGTAAAAAATATCAATTTGACTGAGAGATATATTTTAATTTGCCTCGAAAGGTTTAGGCATCTGATTATTCTCATTCTTAAATTCTTGAATTAGTGTACATAGTATCCATACACAAAGGTATCTAGCCCAATGTGATATTAAAAAGAAAAAAAAAAGAAAACCCGATCTTTGATACTGGATTATAGGCTATAGTTAGTTAAGTCATTGAGCACATAATGTTAAACTTATTCTGTAAAATAATGTAACACTTTTTATTTAAATATTGATGTCAAAATTTTGTAAAATATTTAGTTATGCAATCACGTTATCTTAATTTCTGTTTAAAATGTAATCAGTGGAATTTCTGTCCTCAATTAAAGTGGCATTAAACCACTGATCTCTACGGATTTTTTTTTTTACGTAGAGATCAGTGCATTAAACTGGTAGAAATTGAACAGCGCCACCTTACAGTGACTGCTATTTAAGATTATGATTTGAAAATGAATTTATTTTGAATTTTGGATAATAAGCACATTTTATATTTCAAACTATATTTTTGATTTCGCAAATGGGGAAAATTGCCTACAGGTACATTCTAAGCTTCTACAAACTAGAATGGGGCATGACGGGAAAATGAGAGACACAGACACTTTTCAAATCCTGTTGAAAGATGGCGTCAGTAGGAGGTTCAGTTTACTGTGACTTTAAGTTATGATTCATATCCATTTGTATTAATCAATAAAAATGCATGGTAATTTACTCTTATATGAATTCATAATAATATGTGGGAGAATAGACATTGCTATAGCCGAAAGATAATACTGAAACATTGTATAGATGAGATACACACATGTACAGGTAACGAACGACGCATATAAGACGAACGAGGTATGATCTTCCAATCTTGACACATTAACAAAATTCGGTTCATCACAAATATGAACATTGTCTGCCATAATATATCCATTCAAAATATGGAAATAGAGGGCTAATAGTTTCTTACTTTGATGAAGTAGAATTAAACGCTGTATTCTATAACTTGACACATAAAATGAAGTCAATTTTGAAATTAAATTTTCCTTCCGTACAATACAAGGGGCGTGAGGTATGAAATCTTTTCTAGAGGGAGAGGAATATTAGGCCTTTTTCTGTCGGGGGTGGTGCATTGACATTTCAGGTAGTGGTCTTCTATTGGAGGATGGAAACATAAGACTGGTGTGGAAAAACACCTGTGAAGGGGAAGGGCAGCAGGGGCACAACATGCCCGCTTCTCTAGGTCCACAGCCACTAAGAGGGGCAACTACCGGTTATTCATCCAATGTACACCCACACTTTCTCAATCCGTTTCTGATAAACTATACAGTCATTTGAACCACTCCTCCCATCCACTAGTTTATTGATATTTGCCTTGAACAAGTCATGTATTTAATTGTATCTATCCTGAAAAAATGGAGCATATTAAAGGAGAATGAAACCCTTGGGAAATATATCCATTTTAATGAAAAGAGAGCATTGAGAGAAGTAATTTTAAAAGAGTTCCATCAAAATCGGTTACGAAATGAAAAAGTTATGAAAGTTTGAAAAGTCTCAATTTACTTTCTATGGCGATCCTCAAATTGGCAATGTTGCTTCAAAATGGCAGGTTTAGTAGTACAATTCTCAATATGTTTTGCAGTTTTGTACACAAAATTTCATATTTTCTCCATTATCTCTAAAGATGCTGCTTATCTTTTTGTGAACTCAACATATGTTGTGTCAAATACATTTTCCCATGTTATATCTTGAGCTAAGAAGGAGACAAGCTGCACCTTGAGAGATAATGGGGAAAATATGAAATTTTGTGTACAAAACATATTGAGAATTGTACTACAAAACCTGTCACTTTGAAGCAACATTGCCAATTCGAGGATCGCCACAGAAAGTAAATTGAGACTTTTCAAACTTTCATTACTTTCTCATTTCGTAACCAATTTTGTTTTAACTTTTTTTTTTTTAATTCCTTCTCTCTATCCTCTCTTTTCATTAAAATTGATATTTCCCCAGGGTTTCATTCTCCTTTAAGAATAAAATGGAGATAAAGATTTCTGTCCCAAATATAGCGAGATGGCGCTACCCACCTCGTTGAACGGTCACAGACTGAATCACGCACAAGGTCTCCATGGCTGTATAGGCTATGGTAATTCATCTGAAAACTCTTTCTATTAGGCAGTATATTCAGATTGCATGATTATATTTGAACCAAAATTTACGCTTACCATCCGTAATTTTCCCAGGACGTGAATGAATAGCAGCAAGTCATATGTGCAAAGCAGGTTTCATTATAACCAATTATCTAATGATACCACACATAACAAGTATATAGTAATTTTTAATCAAAAGTTCTGGAAAGAAACATCCAGGAAATCCAGGATATTAAGCTTTATACTGTAAACCAGCCACGAAAACGTAAGACCCATTTACACTACGGTCTGAATATTGCGATTTTACTAATATCCCGATGTTACAATGGAAGCTGCTAAAAATCTATTCCATTGTTAAGTAACTTTCACCACAAAATATAATAAAACAAAAACAAAATAACAACTTTGTTTTAACTGTGGTGTAAGAGTTCCATTAAAACTTATCATTGTCGTCAGGTCGTTATTCTGATAACAAATCAAAACGTTAATTGACTTTCAAAACAAGAAAGCACTCCAGATTTCAATGCAGCCATTTACTGATCTACAAAGCATCCTCTACGATTATCTAGATTTCGGTTTCTTTTCAGATAGAATATTATTCGCAATCTATTATTTTATTGGATGTTTCACCTTGAAGTATAATAGGCCTTAAAGACAGAAACTTGTATGAAGGCTAGTGAATTAAAATATAACTTCAGTTTCTTTGGTCTGGATAAGAGGGGAAGTATCTGTATGACCTCGTAAAAGTCGAAGAGTTGGTTTTTGTCCATACGTTGCTTCGATTTCGCCATTACATTAGCATTTGCCTTCAAACCAAGCTGCAATTAAGCTTATGCCGTAGAACTGTACAGACGGAATGTGGGAAATAACTAGCAAAAACAGAATCTTTATTGTGTTGAACTCTAAAAGGTGTTTCGTTGATATTTTTGCAATAGAAATGAGACCTGCAAAAATTGACTAGCTGGCAGATGAACATGTCATTTAAGTCAAAGACTGGGATCAAATCATGGGCATGGCGAGTAACCAAGCAGTTATCCATTGTAACTTATGTTTTATTCTGTGGAAATCGTTTCTGATGTCTTTAATGACATGTGTGACATCAGTGGCGACAACTCCACAAACCTCCGGTGCTCTGAGCTGTCAGTTATATCGTCTGCTTTTAGGATCGGCGATTGACCGTAATTTGGAAGTAGTGTGTTCCTGGACTCATAGTCAAGTATATCAGGCTCAGTTTCAGAGAAGCAATGGTGAAGCAATCGATGGTTACCTTGCTTTCCCTGATCATATTCAGCCGGGTTAATTGTAGTGTTGGTAAAAGAATATAACGTGTCGATTATCACTTGACAACAATGATTCCAGAATGATAAGTAAGCCATGCATAAAGACATTTATTCACCAGCATTAATGAGAGTGAATCATTTTATCCGTGAAGACCGTGAAGTGGATGTTGCTTCTACTGTGTTATTCAGTTATTCACGTGTACCTTTAACGATAAGGGTAGTCGATCACGGCTATCGTGGAAAGGACACTCTAATGGAAATGTTTCTCCCGTTAATATTAATCAGAGTGAAGAACATCCAAATGTTAATTTTATTGTACATGAGCGTAACGATGGACAATTTATGTTCGTAGAGTGTCATATCCAGGTGTCTGAAAATAAAGAGAATATGTCAAGTATGGAGTTCTGCGCATCATCAAGGTGACAACTCCGGACCTCATAACCCCATGTGGTGAGGACCAGACTAGTTTAATAGCGGAAACCGAATCAGATTGAAAAGTCAAATTTACAACGGATCAAAACAATATTACTAAAACACAAAATTCCTCTTAAGTTACAACCCAGAAACTCCCTACCTCGTCTACAGTGCGTCCCAGAAAAAAGTTGGAAACAGTTGGAAAATGTCTCCCAAATAAATATTCAAAATATTTGCAGAAAATTTTCATACCTGTATATACCATAGGGTCTCGTCTATCAAATGACACCAAAAATTCTGGCAATATTTTAAGCTCGAGTGAGTAGAAGCGACTTTTGAGAAAAGGTGCAAAATCGGGAATTGGCAAGAATTGGTATTTGTTCTGGCTGGTATTTAACAAATTTGATATTTAACAAATTTGAGAACCGTTAAAAGTTGACAGTTGGAAAAGTCTCCCCAAATGAACATTCCAAAATATGCTCATGAAATGTTCATACATGTATATGAATAGCTTAGGGTCTCTCCTATCAAATGACACCAAAGCATCTAACGATATTTTACATAGTTTGCATAACGGGTTCATCGTAGATAGATGAATCTAAGTGTGTTTTGCCATATTTAGAGTGGAGATGAAAATAATTTTTTTTGAAGAATAATTATATATATATATATATATATATATATATATATATATATATAAAATATATATATATATATTTTGTTACTCGTAAGATTATCTGATTTGATGTGATTCTTATCTATTAGTGCACCTAAGGTTTTTTAATTCACCGTGATAATTAAGGATAAAAAGCAAATAATCACCTTTTGGTTTCAGGCGATGAGACGTACTATCACTTCCTCGGCGATCTGAAAGTAGTATACGCTATCTTTCCTCAGCTTCGCTACAGATAGCTACATCCAGATCGCCTCGGAAGTGATAGTTTGTCCGATTACCTTCACCAACGGTAATTATTTGCTTAACATTTATTTCCTCTCCCAATACAATATGAATAAAATGCCTTCTTATCCTCAGGAAGAGAAGGCCTGGCAGTTTTAAAAAATCTATGAAAAAATCTCAACACCGGAGTCCAAGATATAGAGGAGTCTACTCCCCCCCCCCCCTTATGCTATGCGATGGAGGAGGGCACGTACCCCATAGCTACGCCACTATTAGTGTTTGTGTATATTGTCGTACGCCCTTATCATAAATGAAAAATCAAAACTGTCATCCTTTCGCAAAAGGGAGCAAAATTAGTATTTCAAAAAAGACAATACAAAACACAAATAAAAAAAGAAATTCCGAAAATGAAACAATTCGCATCAAGACGGAAAGACCTAGAATAGGCAGAAGCAATGAACTCTGACAGTACCCGCTCTCGAGCGACCGTCCCTATCTCTTTGCGTTTCGTTTGCATAATGCAGACGGGAACGTTGCTGTGCGTGCGTGATGGTCATAGGCATAGACGTATAAGGTCATAGGTTTGTGCTGCGCTAGCTAGAGCCCTGATTGGCTGATTACCATTTCTTCGTTACGCCTCTAGACCGGACGCTAAATTAATCCAGAACATCGATCTCTACCTCTGATCGAGAACCATTCTACAATTCAGCACGACGGGAGGAATTTCGCTGTTGCACATGCGCAGATTTAGGCTTACCGCTCTCTCCCTCTCCGTCGTACTTGCGAAAACTCACTGACAAACATGTTAAGTAAGACCTTTCTTTCTTGGCTCTCTGCAGGTTGATAAATTGATTATTTCGGGGCGAGGAAACAAATGTCACTATATTCGATTTTAAAAAAGAGATTTGAGTTGCCATGTGTCAACTGATATCAACTGATTGAATGATAATATTACATACTTGTATTGTTCTTTTATTCATAAACCCTGGTGTAGTGGTACACATGCACATCCTAATAAGTTATATCGGTTATATCAGTGTTATCGTTTGTTACCAGCGTGCATATGCATTTAGTATATATATAGATCCGCTTAGCTTACACATTTTGCTTAAGTTATCTTGTGCTGCTTCATAAATTATTATCAAGAAGTTAGAGAGAAGGGTATATGAAATAAAGAAGCTATAGTGTGACGAGGTATAACAAATTCGATAATTATCATGTTTCCTTAATTGAAGAGGTTTAATATGAATTTCCGAAGAAAATTTCGTGTACGACATTTGTATTGACTATTGTTTTGTGTGTGTGTGCGTGTGTGTGTGTGCGCGCGCGCGTGATTTCAGACCTTTAGAAATTGACTAGGCACACCTCCTAGTAGAAAAAAATGTTATTTAAGTCATAGACTGGGATTGAATCATGAAGATGGTGACAAACCATTTTTTAATTGTGTATAAATCCTTTATGTTAAAATTTATGAAATTTACGACATAAGTGGCTCAACTCTTGAAGTAGATTCCTAGAAATCGTTTGGTAATATGAGCTCTAATTATTATTACTTTCATTTCCATTTGAGGCAAAAAAGGCAGGCAAAATCACAACGAATAATATTAAAAGGAAAGAAATAACTTTCGATGGACTAATGAGGAAGCAGCACGTCGAATACAGGCAAAAAGTTAGCATGGACGTGAGGATTTTTTTATGTTGAATATATATATAACATATATGGATTTGCTTTGAAAAATCGTTTCAAATTTTATCTGAATTAAACTTGGAGACGTTGTAGGAAAGAAGATCTAGATCGAGGGGAAAAACCTTACGAGACAAATGTGACTGTAGTTCTATAGGAATCATTGACCAAGAAAAAAAATGGCACGTAACAGAGAGATTTGCTTTGTGATATGGATATTCTGTCTGTTACCTTCCATGTCATGCTCTACAACCCTTGAAGATGGACCTCAAAATCAAACACCCAACAACGTCACATCTTCACCTTCCCAGGGACCAGCTATTCAGAAAATTGCATTTGGAACAATCAATGAAAGCGGAGGTACAACTGCTATGACAGAACCCGGTACATGTGATACAATTCTTGAAAATGAACCTAAAAACATTACACAAATTGAAGGAAAAAGAGTGTCCTTGATTTGTGATTTAGACGATGATAACATTCAAAATGTATATTGGAAATACTTGAGTGGCCCTTGTAATCAAAGATACATTAGCGAAAACACAACATCTTCCCTTACAAAAGATGTCGGCTAAACATGAAAATAACTACAGAGTTTCCACTGACGAAACTTTACTAACATACAAATTGGTAATGAAAGCCGCCATTTTCCCGACAGACACTGGTATCTATGAATATGGGTATGAATGTGGCCCTGATAGACGTTATGTACCGCTTGGTTCGGCAATGATGACAGTGTTGCCAAAAACTGATTATTTTCTGAGTTGCCGAATGAATATTCTACCTTCATTTGGATTTGAGGCAGACGATACTTTTGAAATAATGTGCTTATGGACCCACGGTCAGACGGTCAAACAAGGGAAGCTCTTTTATAAACGCAAGTGGAGAAATTGTTGAGGTTGACTTGACTTTCGCAGACCGTATCATCAGTCGGATCAAATCTCAGAAAGTTCCAAACATTACATGTCATTTTATGTCCAGCAGCACTCGTTCTAAACAAATGAATGTGCCATGTATAGCAGAAAACAGAGCAGGAATAATCTGAGTAGATCCTTTCATCGGTGAAGTTACAGGTGGTTCTAACTTCTCATTTAGCTGTTCCTCCAGGAACATGAGTTATTCCCCCATGAACTCTTGGAAGATTCATTACGGCGGGAATGTATCCCTCGTTACTTCAAAACATTTGATCCCAAATCAAGATGTTATATCGATCGTTAACGTCATTGATTCTGGCCAGACTCTACTTGCTGAGTGTTCACTCCCGGTGTCAGAAAATATGACAATATCAAGTTATGGAGCTGTTCGCTTTGTCGAGATGACTGCTCTGCTCTTTGAGAACCCAGCACACTGGACAACCGACGAAATTAGTCAAATTACCAACGAAATTAGTCAAAGCAATAGGCCTACCACTAATACGAAAAAGTTTGTAGTGGCTACAACTCTTAGAGTTGGTACTCCACAACAACCGGTGATATGGGCTGCCGGCTATATCCTCTGCCTTCTTTTGCATGTTTAGAATTGGCGATTGACCGTGATTTTGAAATTATGTGTTCCTGGACTCTTAGGCAAGTATATCAGGGTTGGGGCCTGTAACATAAAGAGATACAATCAATCTTTGGGGGGGGGGTGGGGGTGGGGTGGGGTTGGAGATTGCTGAGAGATCTTGTCAATTTTTGGTCGCCCGATGGTCGCCCATAGGTTTCCATCCTGTGGAAAGGGGGCTTAAAAAGGTGCTCCAATATCACCCCGTCCCTCTCTAAGCTATACCGATTTCAGTGCTCACAGCATTCAAGAAATTTTCCCCACCAGGTACCCATTTGACACATGGACGGAGAGTGGCATGTAAATTAATAACTTACTAAAGGACAATAGTGCCGTGACGTGGCTCGAACCCACGACCTTTGTATCTCGTGGTCAAGTGTTTTCTACTTCTCGATTACGAGTGAATATAATCCTGTCCATCAATTATGGAGCTGGTGAATGTGAAACTGCAACTGAAACAAATGATAATAATACATGTTAATACACGATGATCATGATATTTGAGAAGCAATAGTAAAGTGATTTCTTTGTAGCGCATAATAATAAATTCCCTTTGCACTTTACAGAGTTTTGTAAAAATCAATAATAGAGTAAATAATATAAAATGATTAATCTAAAAAATTATATAAAATAGTAAGTGGTAAATAATTCAGGTAGTTCAGGAATGCATATCGGAAGCAATGATGAAATATTCAGATATAATACATGGTATAAATTTACGAACACAATAATATAATAGTTAAATAATCAAGACTGATAATCGCCATGAGCATGGCGAGGAAAAACACAAACATAATCATAAAAGACACAAACAAAAATACCCCAAGCTCCCCTCCCAGCACACATATTGGTTTTGCTTAGCTCCGAAGAGGAAGCAGTTTCAATGCAATAAAACCTTGATCAGATTTGTGCAGGTTTGGACGGATTCGCATAATACAAATTGGACACGACTATACAGACTATAGACATGATAGAGAGTACAGACTATACCGACTATATCTTAAAAATGCGCTGAATTCATATGAGTATTATCAGATTATTTTGCAGTCGATTCATAGCTAACTGGCATGGAATTTGTTCTTTAGTAGAGACATGTCGGCCTGCGTTCAGGGAATCTTTGCCAAGTGACAAAGAGACGTTTATTCTTCCAAATGACAATAAATGTAAGCAGCTGAATTCCTGGTGAGAGCATGGCGAGGAAAACAATGGAATTCCATTTTAACCACTGCCTTATGCTATACATATGTCTTCTATCACCAATGTCATGTGCTATCATTCTGAAAGTTGGACCTCAAAATAAGACGGCAGTGGAAGGTGATAGAGTGTCGTTAATTTGCGATTTTAACAATGACAATGATAACACAATATTTTGGACCTATTTGATCGAGCATGGACGTCGCCGTTATATTAGTACCCTGCAGAACCCGGCGTGCACTCAAAAAGTTAGGGAAAAAACGGAATTGCACGCGGCGTGTAGGCCGCCTGCACGCCATCTTTTTAATGGCTAATAAATCATGACCCTTCCAAACAGGGATAGACTGTTCCACTCTACTGAAGGGACGTACAGAAGTGAAGCCAAATGAGGGACTCGTTATTCGAAGGAGCAGATTGTAATTTACGAGCCTCTAGGGGGCAATTAGAGGCGCGTGCGAAACCCAATTGTTTACCTTTTGAAGGCCATTGAGGTAGACTATAATGTTGGAAGTCTTAACCAGAGTGAATTTCCAATACACCCATTTAATATAGTATTTCTTCTCCTTATGTATTTCTTAGTTTCCCTTCTCTTTCTTTTTTCTATCATTTCCGTGTATATCTCTAATATATTTATTTATTTCACTTTTTCTTTTTTCCTCCTAATGTATTCTTTAGTTTACCCATTCTCTTTTTTAATATGAGTTTGAGTTTGAGTTTGAGTTTGAGTTTGAGTTTATTAACAACATATCACATAAATGGCAGTATAATCATTAATATAAAGAGTAATACTGTTAAATGAATACATATACAATACATTAAAAAGTACTTATCTACATGAGATAAATATAAATGTATATACAATAATATGTAGTCATGTTTGTAGATCAATGAATAATCGAGTACGTGATTACACTTAACTGAATGTCATATACAGTTGCACTATTTATACTAAGATAAAGTGGCTAATTGGAACTAGAAGTTAGCACAAGTGCTAGTCGAGCCTAGTTCCATTCTTTTGGCAAGATGCTTGCTTTGTTATTTCCTTTATATCAACATTTCAATTTCATCTTGTATTCACAAATATTAAAAGACAATACCGTGCTTTTATAGTTTACATTTCTTGCAGAGAGAGAAAAAAAAAATATCAAAAGCAGTGAATTTTCTTTTTCAAATTATAATTACAAAAAATAAAATTTGATTAAAAAAGAATCAATTTTTATGCAACTAAGATTCACTATCACTTGTATGAAGTATACAGTAGAGTGAAAAATTGAAAACATGTGTAGCTAATTTAGTATTACAGAGTACAGAACATGAATAGATAAATAGAAGAATAAAAAGAGATGCAAATAAACAAACATTAAAAAGAGATGCAAATAAACAAACATTAAAGCTTAATCCTAAGCTATAAAAATCACCCAGTAAATGCATGTGATGAATGGAGTACATATAATAGTTGAGTTTTAAGCTCACATCAATTACACTGGAGGTTGCTTGAAAGTTGTCTACGAAAAGCTGACCTTGAAGATGTAAATCTGATTTCATGTGGAAGACTATTCCACAGCTTTGTTCCAACAAACGAAATGCTAAACTGCCCTTGCCTTGTCTTACATTTTGGTACACAGAGTAACCCATTTTCCTTCCCTCTTGTTGCATATCTGTGCTGTATGATCTGACAATAATTTCCTAATGAGTGTGGTAATATACCTTTCACCAGGTCATACATAAATGTTGATACGAAAAGTTCATGGAGTTGAAAAATATCTAGTATTCCTAGGCTTTGGAAAAGAGGTTTTGAGTCTGTTCTAATCGGACTGAAAGTGATTGCCCTCATTGCCATTTTTTGACAAATATATATACAATTTAGATTGCTTTTGTAAGTACTCCCCCACACCTCTATTCCATAAGAGATGTGAGGCTGTATAAAAGTCTTGTATAATAACACAAGTATATTCTTTGGAACAAAATGTCTTAACTTAAATAGAATGCCTACTTTTTTGCGCATGCACTTGTTTATTTTCTGAATATGTTCTTTCCAAGAAAGATGACAATCAATTTGAATGCCTACAAATGGTGCAACAGATACCTCACTAATGTCTGACCCTGATATTCTCACAGATCCTTTCTGATGTATTGCACGACCTTCTGATTTTATTACCATGTAATTTGTTTTTTGTAAGTTAATTGTGACTTTATTTGCATTACACCACTCCTGGACCTTCTCTAAATTTTCACTTATCAGTTCTAAGTCAATTTCTTTTTGTTTAGTGTCAAAGGTATGAAACAGGTTCGAATCATCAGCAAATAATCTGAAATTGAAAAGGTTTATGGAGTTAGGTATATCATTTATATAAATTAGAAATAATGTTGGACCAAGAACAGAGCCTTGAGGGACACCACATGTTATATTCAAATTTAAAGACATCTCATCCTTGTATTGT
Organism: Heliocidaris tuberculata; assembly: GCA_025618425.1. Taxonomy (NCBI): domain Eukaryota; kingdom Metazoa; phylum Echinodermata; class Echinoidea; order Camarodonta; family Echinometridae; genus Heliocidaris; species Heliocidaris tuberculata. Next base: position 5,363,913 of record CM046839.1, read on the forward strand.
ATAAACTGGGATCGTTTGTACAAATAGTCTTCAAACCATTTCAGAGTTATTCCACGGATTCCGTAATGTGACATTTTTTTAAGGAGAATTCTATGGTTAATAGTATCAAAGGCCTTTTGAAAGTCAATAAAGATACCAAATGTTACTCTGCCTTCATCTAAGTATTGCAATAGTGTATTTGCGAGATTAATCAGAGACAATTTAGTACTATTTTTCTTGCGAAAACCATACTGATGTTGAAACAAAGCATTATTCGCTTCCAAAAAATCAATTACACGTTTATTTATTATTTTTTCAAAGATTTTGCCCAGTACTGGTAGGACGGAAATAGGTCTGTAATTGCCTGGCAAATCTTTTTGTCCCTTCGTTTGTACCTTCTTGTAAATAGGTGTCACTTTGCTACTTTCAAAGCATCTGGAAATTTACCTTTTTCTATAGAAAGATTAAAAATATGTGTTAATGGACTTGAGATATATAGTGCAGCATCTTTCAACAACCTTGTAGGTAAATTATCATAGCCACATGCTTTTTTGCTATCTAAAGTCTGCAGGTGGCCTTTTACTTCATTTTCAACAACTGGTTTTAAAAATAGTGAGCTTTCTGTTTTGTTTCCTAAATATTCTGTAAAGTCAGAATGAACACTTGGTATTCCATTGGCCAGCTTTGGACCTATATTTACAAAAAAGTTGTTAAATTCATTAGCTATGTCACTATCACAAGTTATCACTCTATTTTGTCCATGGTCAGATATTGTTAATTTTTCTACATTGGTTCCTTTATTCATCTCTTTTCCACTATACAGCAACTCATTAATGAGTTGACTCTTATATAGTCCAATGCTCTTCCTTTTTACCTTAATGAATTTGTTGTTTTTTTCCTTTTATTTCTTTTCCTTATGAATTTTCTTCTTTACCCATCCTTCACTTTTCTTTTTAATACTTTTTTTATAATTTCTTCTTTATAATCATCTTTTTATATATTTCTTTTTTTTTCCTTCGTTTTTTCTCTACATTGTGTATTTTTTTGGTTTTCCCTGTTCTTTTAATTTCTTTATATTCTTATGTTTTAATTTCATTTTCTCGATCCACTTTTCTTTATATTTCCCAATGTATTTCTTTGTTTTCTTTTTTCCCTTATATATGTCTTTGTTTTCACCATTTTTTATTTTCCCTCTTTTCCTATGTTTTTTCAATTATTTCTTCTTCTTTTTTTCTTTGTCTATTCTTATTTCCTCATTTGTTGGTGTTCTTCCTTTTCTTATTTCTTTGCTCTTCTTTTCAATCCTCTCCTTTAAATATTTCCTCATGTATTTCTTTGTTTTTCTTCATTTTTATCTAATCCGTATGTACTCTATACCTGTGAATCGTGATGTATTACTTTATTCTTTCTTTTAGCCTTTTCTTTTCATGTATTTATGTGCCTTTCCTCTCTTTTCGTAGATTAGTATTTGTTTTCCCAATTCTTTTATCTACTGTTCAGATTTTGTTTCTTTTTCTTTTTTTCTCTCTATTCTTTGCTAATGTATTTTTCCTTATCTTTTTTTCTCTTGATTTTCCTCTCTGGTCTTTTCCTCGTGCAGCTCTTTTTTTTTCTTTTTAGTGTATTCCCCTTTTCTTTTTTGTGTCCTATTTTTATATTCCCTATTCCATATTTCTGGCGCAAGGAGATTTTGATGACCCTTTTTTGAAAACATTGGTGCTCGGTTATCCGTTACAGTAGAGATATGAATAATGTATAACAGACAGATTATGAGTCTAACATAACATAACTCTTTAACGTGACATTAATATCTAGCTTATAGAGATGTAATTTCTTTTTAAATTATAAGCATAAATGTATAAGCGTACCATAGCTGGGAATATATTTTTCTATATGCATGGTATAATATAAAGAAGATTACTCGTCATTATGTGTTTTTAGACTTCATAAACTTCCGTGCATGAAGCATAGGCGTTTTGAAGGAATGTATATTCACAACTTTGATATTTTTTGAAAGTTAAAAATGTTAATTGCTTTAATGAATTTTCGTCACTACTCCTTTTACATACACCTGTATATATTACATGCCTAAAGTCAATATGCCCTTTCCCTCCTGGGGTTCTTCACTGGCAGTTACATCAAATAACAACATATATTACCTCACTTATCAATTACATGAATGCATGGGGACAGTTTCCAACTGGTATTGACTTTTCTTGTGCATGTCAGTCCTAATGAAGTTATTTACATATGCCCATTAAAAGGAATTGAATACGCTGACCGACCACACACACCAAAAGCACACATAACAGCATAAAGGAATGAATGTGAAAAACTCAACATTCTCCTTTCCCGTGACGATATATTTTTATACTATATCCTATTTAGTACATTATTTATATATCCTGAAACATCCTTCCCCTGCATGGTGAAATGTGTAAAGCGTTAGAAAAAGGTTAGCAAAAGATTTTGCCTATACAAATTTATTCCTGTCATATAGCTTGAACCGATGATAAAAATAAAAACAATTTAAAATCTTGTAAACTGTGTATCAATATTCCATTGAAACGTGTTCTGATGGCAAGAAAAAACTACATTATTTCGACTACGTGGGGATTATAACAATCAATACTCCACCATGCAACAGTACTGATATTTAATGATAATAAATTCACATCAACCTAATTGTCAAGAGATTTAGTGCGGATTTCTATGTCGCAGCTTCGGCGTGACAGAACGGAGTAGTTTAATTATTCGATTCGGAGTATCTTTCCGACATTAAGAACACAATACAATAAAGTAATGAACGGTGAATATTTGTTTCATTTATATACACTTATACATTGTGGGCAATATTGGGGCATAGTCCACATGTTACGCTTTAGTTGTCATTTTGCATTTAAACATTTTAAATATGTAGACATTTGAAATATGTCATTTGTATATTATGTACAGACCATCGGCTTTCTGATCCTAGACTACATATTAAATTTAAGACGTGAACTTAAAAAAGTTTTAAAAGGTTTCATGGTTTATTTTACCCAATAACTAAAAAAGCATGATTTGTATAATATAAGCAAACAGGGGACCAGGTGTTTGAAGTTCTCTCCGAAGAATTTGATAATGTGAATTAATGCCTTACAAAAGAGCACTATAGCACACCAAATTTGTTTCGATTTAGAGATTGAATCACTTTTTACCGTATCTATGGGACTATGCTAAAACAGAAGTTCTAAAAATATGGATCCCGTAATATAGAAAGAGTTGCGATTGATTCAAATCGATCTCAACTTGAAATCAAACACAATTTCTATTTGTCCAAGTACACAGGTGCGAATATCATTAAATTGTGATTGATCGCAACTATATAGGACAGGGCCCTGGTTAAGTTGTATACTTAATTGTGAGATTCTCAATCTTTTCTGCTATTTAAAAACGAAATACATTATAGTAACCATAGCAACGTCCATTATCATATACAAAATCAATAACAACTAGTTGGTATTTCCAGTAGCTTCATGGAAATACTAGTAATCGTCTGCCGCGCACAATGTGGTGGGGCGGCCAGGATGAATTTCTCTCATTTTGCAGGCCCTGGCAGCCGTTCATTGTCTTTATTCCAAAGCAAGAGCAGTCATGAGTTTGTGAATGAAAGCTGAGTGTATGGAGGGCCATCCTGGCCGTCCCACAACTTTGTGCATGGCAGACGATTATTTCCTTGCATAGTTTTGTCCATAGATCGTTGCTATGTACAGTTAAAACAGTTACCCCCCTTTGTTTTAGCTGGATTGACCCCCTCCCCTCGGTCTAGATGTCAATATGTCCGTGATATGTGTTTCCTTTTCCCCATTTGACTTGATTTCGTTCTAGGTTTTTTTTTTCTGTTCCTCTGATTCTTTCTACCTCTTATCCCTTGTTCCTCCTTTTTGGGTAACCTTAATCCCTTTGTATCTTTTCACTTTTTCCCCCCTTTATGCCATCTTTTTAGAAGTTTTATATCCCATATATTTTTGGATAAATGTCTCCGATGCATGAAATATACATCAATACATCTGACCTTCTTTTAGAATAAGTTTTCTTAACCTTCTATTTTTTTCTCGTCAACTTTTGTCATTTATTTAGCTTTGTATCTAATCTTACTGTTTCTTATTCAGATTACCCTTTTTCTCATTCTTGTACTCATTTTTCCAATATTATCATTCTCGAAGTATGGCTCTTCTTTGAATTTCCCTTTCTGTAAAAAATAATATATTTTTTCGTTCTTTTTCCCTTTCTTCTCCTTGCCTCATAATAGCCCCTATTCCATTTCAGGAACCACGAACAATTACCTGTCAATACAATGTGAAGGGTGTGGAATAGAATACCACGCACAGTCCTGAAACAAACCTCTTCACGTCTGAAAATGACTTGCTTTTATTAACATCAAATATTTATTATTACCTTTAAAAACTCTATGTATTATATTCCAACATAGAAATGGGGTATTGTATTGTCCCTCGCATGAATTTTCGTTTCATTATCTCATAATTTTGCATCCCAGTAGGATGAAGTTTACAAATTCCGTTTTTAAAGAGATCAGAATTTGAAAGAAAAATGTTAAGATCTCATAATTATATTAATTGGCTTTCTATTGTGTAACCTGCCTTATTATAAAAAAGGCATTGCGCCCCTTCCCCCCCCCCCCACGATATTATATTACCCTGTGTATAAGTTTTTCCAAAATATAGGAGTCAGTTTCAACACAAAATCTTTGAAATTAAATATATACATGCACTGCAACCTTCACTCAGCAACAGTTCAAAACAGGTTTATACCACTAAAGGCTATTTAAATGTTTTTTGCCTTTCTTATTCTCTCATCAGAGTCTCCTTTAGCAATGTCACACAATAATATAGGTTTTCCCGTCCAATTTCGTCAAAATAGCACCCAAATGGTCGATAACAGCACTCAATTTAGAACGAATTTGAATAACGATCAGGATCATCATTCAATTTACAAATAATTTGATTCAATTGGATTTTTTCATCGTGCGATCGCCAACTTTTGTCAAACCGAATTGAAATAACACCACTCAACTTAGAAAATCAGGTGAAGAGCATTCAATTTCGTCTGAAAATGTAAACTGCATGCGTTTAAACAGTCAATTCCGTCTACAGGCGAGCATCTATGGAATGTGCGCAATCCTTTTCATCCAAATCATATTTTTGTATTTGTATTGTTTATGTTCATTTGAATAATATGTGTACGAAAGGAGCGAGTAGCTTTATAAGAAAAGGCCTATTATTGTCACTTTCACTTTATGATCTCGTTGTAAGAGCAACACACAGTACTCTTAGCACGTATATATGAATGTTTCAGTATGGATTAAGACATAACCTGAAAAACCCTGTCTTGGGCCGGGTGGGCGGGGGGGGGGGGGTGGGTGATGGTTTGGGAGAGATGGAATGATAACCCCCATGTGTTCACAAATGAATATAACTCCCATTGTGAGAATAGGGGAAGTTTATTGCCACCCCCCCCCCCCCCCCCCGCCTTCATAATGCGAATACTGTATGTTGTCCTGGTCGTTCTTATTTGAATGCTCTATGGGCTCAGAAGCACGCCTGAAAACGAAATAGAAAACCTAAATGCGGCCAAAATCTAAGGTAAAGCAAACTGGCACGAATTTGAATGACGGATGTGTATTGCCAAACTGATTAACATTTGACCAATTTGAAAAAGTTTTCGTGTAAAACTGAATGCAATTTGACGAAGATGAATGTTCTGGAGTTTAAAATTGAACTTTGAGAACAGCAGGCTTACAAAAATCTCTCGAACATGAATGACATATAACGCATATGCCCGCTATTTTGACGAAATTGGCAGGGAAAACCTATATTAGTCTACAAATATGATACCATAATAAGACTTACAATACTGTGACCATATATATGCTAACAAAAGGAATCGATGCGAGCTGAAAGAATGGAAGAAGAGCTAGAGGGGACGATCGAACTAGGAAGTAGGCGGTATAGGCAGGCCCCTGGGAATGATTTTTTTTTTTTTTTTTTTTTTTTTTTACAGGGGTGCTGAGCACACAAATCTCAAAAAAAATTCTGACAAGCAAAAAAAAAAAATTAAAAATAAAAAAAAAAGGGTTATCAGATTTTTGGGGTCTAGTTTTCCTCCAAGATTCTCTGACAAGCAAAAAAAAAAAGGATTATCAGATTTTTTGGGTTTAGTTTTCACATATATGTGTACACAAAAAAGTTGAGGGTGCTGCAACTTTTATTTTTTCACAGGGGTGCTATGCCCCCCCCCCCCCCACTCTAAAAAGTCAGGGGTGCTGCAGCACCCCCAGCAACCCCGGCTCCCAGGGGCCTGGGTATAGGGATTAATTATAATTATGCAGCCTTACTAATATATGGGGAATGTTTCTCCGTGAGCCCTTCCTCAACATAAGGGGTATACATGCATAATAATTACCACCACATCATACACTAATTTCCTGCATTATACTGGGCCTGCAAAATATGAATCAATCGTACCTGTTGTAAACCGCTATAGCCGGTGTCACCGGATGAGATGTCCGTTCGGATGACGTGTCTCCACGGACACCTCATCCGGATCGGAATCAGGACCATATGTCCTGGGGACATCTCACCCTGATTTGCCAGCAAAATAGATCGTACGGGACAAACGTCCACGTACGGACTCGTTGTCCCCATTACTTTCACACTGCATGCATCGCGACGCGACGGAGCAAAAGTTTGACTTAGCACGTATACCGTCGCGCTCGCGCGGAAACTTAACAAGTTTAAGAGCCACACGTGGAATTTGTGATCGGTAAGAATTTGTTTTGGTCTTTGTTTGCCTTTTTTCATTTGATGTAGAAATTATTGGACCACACAATTTTGAAAGATGAAACTTTACAGATAAAAAGAACTGGAAATGTGCTTATCTTGTTCTCAGTCTCTATTTCCAGCAGAGATTTTTCTTTGTCACTAAAAATAGGGGAGGGGTGGGGTGATTGTACACACCCCACTGTCTACACCCCTGTCAGGTAGGGATCCCATTTTGATCCATCTAAAAGAGTAGAATACATGTAGTTCACAATACTGGTCACATGTATGAAATAAAAGTTAGGCACGATATGTTTCATGTATTAAAAGGGTAGACATATTAAAATTGTGTCAAACTCTTATGGAAAAGACGTAAAGTACCATTTCCCATTTTTTGTTTTCTGTATACATGTTTTTAGCTTGCCCTAACGATAACAGAATAACTACCATAACAAAATTTTTATACCCCTGCCAAATGAAGTTTGAAGAGGGATGTATAGGAATATGCGCACGGTCGGTCCGTTACAAATCTTGCGGATCGAATTACTCCCTCATTTTTAAAGAAATATGTTCATGAAATTTGGCACACACATTGGTCTTGGGAAGAAGATGTGCGAGACATATTTTTTGAATGTGTTGGAAACAGTGTTTTTCTTGTTATACCAGAGAATATGTCTTGAAATAAACTTTTCATGTATTGAATTACAATACTTTACGATATTTTTGTTTGTGTATTTTTTTTATTACTCATTGTTACAGTGGCGGATCCAGGAATTTGAAATAGGGGGGGGGGGCGCCAGCGCCGAGGGAGCAGAGCGACCGAGCAGGGGAGGACTTTTTAAAAAAATCATGTGCAAAAGTCGCATTAAAAAAAATAATAAAAAAATTATAGGGGGCGCGCGGCCCTTGCGCCCCCGCCTGGATCCGCCACTGTTGTTATTGTCTTTATTTTGCTATTATTTTCAGGGTGAGGAGGGGAGGGAGCAAGAGAGGGAAAATGATGAAATGTGAAATACATGTACACATCTGTATTATTGTCTCAGTAGAATTATGTTCTCTCTGGCCTCTTTTTTTTTTTCATTGTGTGTTATAAATTACATGCAATATTTATGGCATAATTTTTTAATCTTGATGCAAAATCATCTTTTCTAAAAAGTATATAGAATATGTTATGGCAATGATATTCAGGCACTTAGCCAAGGGGGGGGGGGGCACGTATATAAAGAAAAAAAAACTGATAAGAATGAATAAAGATGTAAAGATGAAAAGAAAGAAAAACAAACTGATGAAAATGAGTAAGAATGTAGAGGTGAAAAGAAAGCAAAGATGAGAATGAATAAAGATGTCAAGATGAAAAGACAGAAAAAAAAAATGATGAAAATACGTAAATAAAGATGTAAAGGTATAAAGAAAGATAAACACTGATAAGAATGAATAAAGATGTAAAGATGAAAAGAAAGAAAAACAAACACTGATTAAAAAATTATATAATAAAGATGTAAAGATGAACAGAAAGAAAAACAAATCTGTACCTACATGTATTACATGACAGTTATGAACATAATTGAGAAAACATGCAAAATGCAATGGATTAAAATACACCCTAAACATACATGTATTTCCAAAATAAGAACGCTGATAAAAAACAAACTTATGAGATAGAAACACATACGGTATATGCGCATACAAAGATGGAAACAAATGAACAAAATAATACATCATTAAATTAAATTCCCCCAAATGAAACTGGTTGCCCAAGCCACCTTATCGGCCAAAGTTGTTTGTTAATTTGAATGCACAAATCCTGAAATTCACTGCACGAAATATTAAATAGTGCGTACATTCACAAATTTGTAAGCCCAGGCCCGTAACTAGGATTTTTTTCAAGGGGGGGGGGGGTTCAACATTGCAAATAGTGGACCTTTCTGAGGGAGCGAAGCGGCCGAGTAGGGGTGACGAGTGGGGGGTCAGGGGCGTGCCCCTCGAGGGCTTGAGCCAAGTCAGAATTATTTGATAGGGGGTGGGTCAAATGTGAAGCCTGAACATATTATACTACCACTGTGTAAGATTCCAAATACTGCGAGCGAGCAAAGCGAGCGAAAGAAAAATAAAAAATGTACTTTTAAATTGCAAAAAAAAATTAATTAGTCACCAATAGGTGAAGTGTAAAGCTATATCTCCGGTCATATTGTTGGCGGGAATCATTCATATTAATAAAGTTTTTAGGAAGTGAAGCGAACGGGGTGGGGGGCACTTTGCTGTTGTTCTTTTATAGAAAGGTAACCCTAATATCTGGGCTCCATGACGATAGGGCAGTGATGTGCCCGAAAACATTGAATATCATGGACCTCGCTGCATGAAATTCATTTATAAGGTTTGCGAGCGAGCGAAGCGAACGAGGAAATGCTCATTCCAATATAGAAAGTGGAACTAACAAGCATTCGGGTGCCATGGGGATAGGGCAGTAACGTGCCTGAATACAATAACATCATATGAAAAAAGTCTTTGACCTCGCTGCCTGAAACTCTCATTTCTAAGACATGTTTAAAAAAAGTATATGAGCCGCCATCAAGACGCATATGTGTGGAAGCATTAGATTATCATCTTTTATATCAGGGTCATGACAATTGCTCAGCTCCTCCTCGACCCCCCCCCCCCCCCCCCACACACACACACACGCACATACCCACGCACGCAGCACGTACACACTAGCTAGTACACAAACGACTGTAGTACCTACCAACGGTAGTACTATACAGTCATCGGAGTTCAAACCCAACTCCTCTCCGGGCCCCCCCCCCCCCCCCCCCACCGTCATGCACGCGGCATGAAGCACACACTAGCTAGACACATCAATATAAAAAATGCGCCGAAGTCTATGGGTTAAATTGCATCGAGCATCGCACTGAATACACGGTGTGAGCTCGCGCGAATTTATACGCAAGAAATGGGGACAGCTGGTCCGTATATGGGACACGTGGTCCTGATTCCGATCCGGATGAGGTGTCCGTGGAGACACGTCATCCGAACGGACATCTCATCCGGTGACACCGGCCGGTTGAATGTTGATGTTGATGTTGCCATTGTTGCTTTGTCATGCTCGTTGACGTTGGTTCTTCTCACTTCTCAGCATCTACCCCTCAGAAAAAGTACCACCATTACCAAACGTGCGTCCAACATAAATTAGTGGCCTGTTAGTAGGTGAACAGTTTGGTGTTTGTATTCCACACAATTTGATATTGATGAAATGAAAGGAGCCCTAAAATACGATGATATATTGCTATCTACATAAATTATAGAGCAAGACAGTGTATAGAGGAAAACGCGCCAAATGTTGAAAAACGCGCCAAAGTCGGTGATAAGCTGTTTGTCATGCCCCGTGTATGTTTTGGCATGTTTTATGGATGCCAAGGGGATACCGGTCAGGGAAATCAAATGACCTTGTCTGAGTAATGACTGTACATAAGCACAGTTTCCACCAAGTTAGGGTATGCAATGGATATTTATACGCTAATGTAATTTTGACCCCCCCCCCCCCCCAATGTTTTTTTTCTTCTTCTTCACGAAAGAACTGCATGCATGGAGTATCCACATTCCCACTCCATACATCAAGAACAGGTGTGGAAAGTGGAAGAGGGAAAAATTGCCATTACTAGTTTTTAGCGTCAGCCGAGTTGACTTGTTTACTGATTCCATTTCTTTCACTCAAGGGTGGCTGTGTTTATCCTGAAAAAGATAAATGTTGGACTTGGATTTCACTGTCCTACGTTTTCATTTTATTTTCTTTTTTCTTGGGGGTATAAAAGATAGTTGAACAATGTTTCATTGTGAGTGTATAATTATGTAACATAAATTTAAGGTCTAAAGTTAAGACTACGAAAAAAAAAAAAAAACCCCAAAGCGAAAGGGAAATTGTCAGCAATGGAGCTGCAACAGGTTACACCTCTTCCACCTCCCTGGTTACACCATAGTCGCGAAGTCCACACAGAAAAATAACACAGGTCACAAATTTCTTACAGACCATGATTTTATTTTTTTCATTTAAAGCAGTCAAATAACCCGGGGGTTATTATTCATCGTGCTTCACTGTAGTGCAAGTTATGTAATTCCCAATTTACCATGTGCCCATTGTATCGTAGAAATGATAGGCTCATTATCATGGTTATGAGGCTCAAAATATATTATGCTTCTCAAGCAACGCGGCGCTACCCTTTCGAGTCGCTGAAATGATTTAATACTATTTTGAAATCCCTCGACACAGTATCTTAATTCACAAAATTCGATGGAAACACCCGGAACAGTTGTAAGATTTTAGATGTGCATGCATGTCTAAGTATATATTAAACAGCACTAATTAGTTTAATAATAATAGAAATGTTTTATTGATTTTTAAAACGATACGAAGTATACCAGAACAAAAATAACACGATAATGATAAAATTAATATAATCAAATACAAAGAATTAACCCCCCCCAAACCCCCCCCCCCCCCCCACAATGTTTGCGAATGCATAATCACATCTCTATGGATGAATCCACTTTGCATACGTATTAGTTGTTGTTATGTCGGGCAAACATGTGCAAGCATTGCCGTTAAATATCCATTGAACTGTTGCTAAGATAAGCTACCCCAGAGTCTGGAAATGTAGGCTTATGAAAATAATGATATCATCTAATAAGGGGAAGATGTGGAAGGGGTTCATTTAGTTTTATTTGCAAATTCATTAAATTAGATCAATTTCTTTCCTTCTAGCTCTCAAGTCTTATTTCTCTTCCTCGTTTCTTTTTCTCTACCTTCTTTAGTGTGTGAATTGGGGGGGGGGGGGGATAGAGCCAGGGACTGGAGGGTATGGTACTGGCATCTCCGTGCTCTCTCCATGCAAGGACAGGTCATGACCCCACTCACTGTTAGTGCAGGCTTGATTTTTATATAATCATGGATATGCTACTAGAGTAGTATATCCATGATATAATCCAGTACTGTCCCCCGACATTCTTCGGCAAGAATATGAACTAGAAAAAAAAAGGAAGTAAACTAAAAAAGAAATTGATCGAATACAATAAATTTGTAACATCCACATTCAGTTCTAGTAGTCGTTCATCTCTATGATGTCAGAAGTCCAAAAGCTTATCCGGAAGCAATGACCCTAACTTTGACACTTTATCAATGGGCACCAACTCCCGGGGGGGGGGGCACTCGAATTATATTTTGACGGGGGTGTGCCTCACGAATCCCCGAAAAGGGGGTCTAAGGAACTGACTTCAAGGTGTAAAATACGGGGTCTTGGGAACTATGATCTATTGGGCAGAGTGAAAAACAGGGTCTAGGGAACTACAAAACTAACCTCGCTTTATCGGCGGTACACCTTCGCTATCGCAGGATCTCGGGACGGGCCGCGCCGGGGGCCGCGCCCGCGCCGTGTAGCGCTAGTAGCTAGCTAGCTGGAGCAGTTTTCAAGGCTCGCGCGACGAAAGGGCCTAGGGCGCGAGACCAGGTCGAGCGACCACTGCCTCCGCCAAGCTCCCGGCCGCATGCGAATGGATATGTTTCATAACGGGGGTCTTCAGAGCGGGGCTAAGCGGCTCCTGAGCGGAACTGAGTATCTAGAGAACGGAAATCGGGGTCTGAAAAAGGGGGTCATCAAAGCGGCACGTCCCCGTACCACCAATATACGTGAGTGCCCCCCCCCCCGGGCACCAACTCTGGTCAGTCGAAAACTGTAACAGAGGTTCTGAACAGTAGAACTTTCCGACACAGGGTTTGTACTGCAAACATGGATATATCCAGGGAAAACTTTTCCCTGGTAATATCCATGGTCTAAGAGCTAGCATACGCAGGGAGGTCTCTCTTCCCACCTCCTTGGTATACGCATTACTATATGTGTTACACGAGGAGCTTAGTTCTGGCATAGTATATCCATGGTTCTGGATAAGATTGAGAGATATCGTCTTGCCCATAATATGGGAACAGTAATTGACTGATACGTGCTATGTAGGGCTGGCTGTCTGTCTCCCACCTGGATGTAAGGAGGTATATACTGGCCCTGGGCCTAGTAGTAGTAGTACCTCACTGAGTCAGCCTTCTGTTGCTGGAAATAGCAAAAATTAAGTAACGCCATGGATATATTACTCGAGTAGTATATCCATATTAACACTTTTGGATGCATCTTTATTTCAGACGTTCTATTCCCTTGTTTTCTATACTGGATATAGGTATACACATAATGATATGAATATTCATTACATGGTTTGTTGTTCTTTTTTAAATCTTTTATTTTTTTATAGTGAAGGACTTATTTAACTTTCCTATAGTGAAAACCATTTAAGATTTAGTTGATTCAGGGGGTGGAACCCTCCAGCTCCCTGGCTGATTCCCAGAGAATATTCACAATTAAAAATATAAACAAAAAAAAAATGGAAAAGATAATAATCTCACAAGAGCACAAGATGGAGTAAAAGAAGGGAAAAGGTGATGACAACAGTGCGATTACATGCATAAAAAAGCAATCATGGATTAATTAGACTATACACTGTAATTATATTGAAGAATTCATCGTTATAATCATAATTCTCACATTCAGTGGCGGGGAAGGAGGAAATTACAGCAGGGGCTGCGCATCCGGGGGAAGGGCACTGTGGGACCCACTTTTTCATGCAAAATGTCCCTTTTTATTACCGAAAATGTGCGCTTGTTTACACAGATAAGTGCCCATTATTACACTGTAAAAACTGGGATGTTAAATTAACACCCCAAATTTCGCAGTGTACTTTACATCCTTACCATTTTTTCTAATAAAAGCCCTTTTTATTTCCGATAAGTGCCCTTATCCCCTTCTGAAAAATGCCTTTTCCAAATCTGATAAGCGCCTTCTTTTCCTATTGATTCAATACCCTTTTCCCCTCCAAATACATGTCCCTTTTAAAATTTGAGGAGTGTTTCTTTTTCATTCTGAAAAGTGCCCCCTCCTTTACATTATTGCACCCTTTTCCCTGCTGATGATGAGTGCAATTTTTCAAGTCTGACGAATGCCCTTTTTCACTTATGATAAATGCTCCCTTTCCTTTCCATTAATTGATTAATTGATAGTTATTTCACAAGATAAAATTCATAAATGAAATCAAGTGGTAGAACTTGAAACCCGAACAAAGAGCAAGTACAACTGTACACAATCTCAAGTCACTGACCCAACTCCGAAAAAGAGAAAGAGGTAGCGAGGGAAGAAGGGGGGGGGGGGGGGGGGAATATATTTTACTTTCAGGCTTTGGTGATAAAGGTGTAATCCAGAAATGAAAAGAATTTTAAGTGTATGACATAACATACTTTGGAAAATATCTCAATTCAATATTATATCGTAGAATATGGTTCAACTTGTTGCAGGTAATTCTGAGGTCAAAATTGAAAATGTCAATACACCTTTCATATAATATCAACGAAAATGATGAATTTCAAGCCTTATATGGTCTGACGTTATGGAGTTAGCTATAGCATTTATATACAATGGGCAAGTATTAAGTTGAGAGAACTGTAGGTTTGAAAAAAAAATCAAAATCAAGCCTTCCGATCTTTTTAAAAACTTCATTTTATGTAAGTTGCAAATGCCAAAGATGATTCAGACCCCTGAATAAGGAATATTAAAGAATACATACTTTCTGTAGTCGAATTAAATGACAAATGTCCTGAATATAGAATGAATGAAAGAAAGTTCTCAAAGCTGGAAACATAGACGAAAAGGTTAGCATTGATAGCATTGGGCGAGTATATTATGTCTTCATTGGGGTGAAAATGTTTTGAGATTACAATCTAATAATTAATCTTACACTACAAGCTATTCCTCTTTATGAACGACTAAGGGGTAGTGTCGAGAACTGAGGCAGTAATTCAAGCTAATATATTCTTAAATTAAATCTCATGAGGAAAAATGATTCATTGAAGAAAACGAAATTGACAATCTTTCATGTTACCAGGATTTGATAAGGACCATGTTGGTGAAGAATTGCTGTGAAATAAAGAACAAGAATTGGAGTCATTGTCTTTACTGAAGAAGTACCAATTTTGCATGAATTATATTGATTGAAGGGCACATGAGATAAACAAAACGCGATATTACAACATAATTTGTGTCATCATCATGAGAGGTGCACCAGTACACTTAGAGGGGAACATTTTCTTTTGAACATTTTTTTAAGGCGTTGGCCCAGCCATGCCGCCTGCCCCCTCCCAATTCCACCGTTGACGCATGAACACAAATCAGCCAGTTCTATATACAGCAAAAAAAAAAAAAAAAAAAAAAAAAAATGTTGATTTTTGATGTAGCAAACTTAGTTGATATGTTTAAAATTGTCAAGATCATGGGGATATTGATGAGGATAGGGGAAAAGGGGTCGCTTTCGGGCTTTTTTAAATGTTGAAATAAGATATTTGTGATTCATTTTATTTATTTTCTAAGTCTTAACATGACAAAAAGAAAGACGACATGATAGAAATTAGGTGAATTAGGTGGATGATGATGATGGTGATGACGATAATAGTAATGATAATGATGGTGACAATAATAATCATAATCATAATAATAATAATAATAACAATAATAATGATAATAATAATAATGATAATAATAATAATCATAATAATAATAATAATAATCATAATCATAATAATAATAATAATCATAATGGTAATGCCAATAATAATGATAATAACACTGATAACAATAATGATAATGATAATAACGATTATAATAAAAATAAGAGTAATAATAATAACAATGATAATGGCGATGATAACATGATGTTAATAACATTATAAGGTTGAGAGCTTGACCCTTTTATGAATTCGATGTGACAAGCACTGGCTCATCAGCCTGTACTACATTGTACTTCTACTCTCACCATTCAGTAGCAGCCGTTAGGTAAATTAATTTGGTATACAGATGATGCTACACTAGCCATGCTACGATGGTAGCACTTAAATAGTTGAGTGAGCCCTTTAAAATACACAGGCAAATGGTTTGCATCTATGCATTTTACTAAAACCAAGGAGTTATCACAGAAACTCCTTGCTAAAACCAAGGAACCAAGGAGGTACAAAGGAGGCAAGCAGGCATCGTATACCCCATTGCACACGCTTCCACATACCAGGGAAATGCTTCATGATTACGTGCTTCGCCCTATCCATGCAAGGACATGGAGGTCATGACCCCATGCACTTATTCCATGCAGGCTTTTTGATACAATATATTCACATAATCCTGTACCATACCCTCCAGTCCCTGGCTCTATCCCCCCCCCCCCCAATTCACACACTAAAGAAGGTAGAGAAAAAGAAACGAGGAAGAGAAATAAGACTTGAGAGCTAGAAGGAAAGAAATTGATCTAATTTAATGAATTTGCAAATAAAACTAAATGAACCCCTTCCACATCTTCCCCTTATTAGATGATATCATTATTTTCATAAGCCTACATTTCCAGACTCTGGGGTAGCTTATCTTAGCAACAGTTCAATGGATATTTAACGGCAATGCTTGCACATGTTTGCCCGACATAACAACAACTAATACGTATGCAAAGTGGATTCATCCATAGAGATGTGATTATGCATTCGCAAACATTGTGGGGGGGGGGGGGGGGGGGTTTGGGGGGGGGGTTAATTCTTTGTATTTGATTATATTAATTTTATCATTATCGTGTTATTTTTGTTCTGGTATACTTCGTATCGTTTTAAAAATCAATAAAACATTTCTATTATTATTAAACTAATTAGTGCTGTTTAATATATACTTAGACATGCATGCACATCTAAAATCTTACAACTGTTCCGGGTGTTTCCATCGAATTTTGTGAATTAAGATACTGTGTCGAGGGATTTCAAAATAGTATTAAATCATTTCAGCGACTCGAAAGGGTAGCGCCGCGTTGCTTGAGAAGCATAATATATTTTGAGCCTCATAACCATGATAATGAGCCTATCATTTCTACGATACAATGGGCACATGGTAAATTGGGAATTACATAACTTGCACTACAGTGAAGCACGATGAATAATAACCCCCGGGTTATTTGACTGCTTTAAATGAAAAAAATAAAATCATGGTCTGTAAGAAATTTGTGACCTGTGTTATTTTTCTGTGTGGACTTCGCGACTATGGTGTAACCAGGGAGGTGGAAGAGGTGTAACCTGTTGCAGCTCCATTGCTGACAATTTCCCTTTCGCTTTGGGGTTTTTTTTTTTTTCGTAGTCTTAACTTTAGACCTCAAATTTATGTTACATAATTATACACTCACAATGAAACATTGTTCAACTATCTTTTATACCCCCAAGAAAAAAGAAAATAAAATGAAAACGTAGGACAGTGAAATCCAAGTCCAACATTTATCTTTTTCAGGATAAACACAGCCACCCTTGAGTGAAAGAAATGGAATCAGTAAACAAGTCAACTCGGCTGACGCTAAAAACTAGTAATGGCAATTTTTCCCTCTTCCACTATCCACACCTGTTCTTGATGTATGGAGTGGGAATGTGGATACTCCATGCATGCAGCTCTTTCGTGAAGAAGAAAAAAAAAACATGGGGGAGGGGGTCAAAATTACATTAGCGTATCCATTGCATACCTTAACTTGGTGGAAACTGTGCTTATACAGTCAGACCATGGACCTAGGTCCATGCTCAGACAAGGTCATTTGATTTCCCTGACCGATACCCCCTTGGCATCCATAAAACATGCCAAAACATACACGGGGCATGACAAACAGCTTATCACCGACTTTGGCGCGTTTTTCAACATTTGGCGCGTTTTCCTCTATACACTGTCTTGCTCTATAATTTACGTAGATAGCAATATATCATCGTATTTTAGGGCTCCTTTCATTTCATCAATATCAAATTGTGTGGAATACAAACACCAAACTGAATTGTAGATTAGTTTTCCAGGGTTACACCATGTAATTCTTTCAAGGAATAAGAGCCCTGAAAAGGGCTGGTGAGCTCCGCTAAGAGCTCTGTGGTTCTCGACGTTTCGATCAGTATGCTCTGATCGTCATCAGGAGAATGACTAGAACACTGCCCAGTGGAGGCTATTTATTGCCTACGGAGGGATCCGATTCACAGCCTGTTTGGCGCCAATCGGAAATGCCCGCGAATTTGATTCACGGGTGCATTCTCATTCTGGTCACTGGTGGCGCTATAATTCCTCTAAACAGAGAAAGCACCGGACGGTGCCATTGTTTTCTCTGAATAAAGAACAAGGGCCAGAATTTCCGCTGAATGATTGCTCCCCTTTAGAGCCGGTATTTAGTGAAGTATCAGCGACACTTTCATGGTGGAGAAACTGAATTGTAGATTAGTTTTTCAGGGTTACACCATGTAATTCTTTCAAGGAATAAGAGCCCTGAAAAGGGCTGGTGAGCTCCGCTAAGAGCTCTGTGGTTCTCGACGTTTCGATCAGTATGCTCTGATCGTCATCAGGAGAATTACTAGAACACTGCCCAGTGGAGGCTATTTATTGCCTACGGAGGGATCCGATTCACAGCCTGTTTGGCGCCAATCGGAAATGCCCGCGAATTTGATTCACGGGTGCATTCTCATTCTGGTCACTGGTGGCGCTATAATTCCTCTAAACAGAGAAAGCACCGGACGGTGCCATTGTTTTCTCTGAATAAAGAACAAGGGCCAGAATTTCCGCTGAATGATTGCTCCCCTTTAGAGCCGGTATTTAGTGAAGTATCAGCGACACTTTCATGGTGGAGAAACTGAATTGTAGATTAGTTTTTCAGGGTTACACCATGTAATTCTTTCAAGGAATAAGAGCCCTGAAAAGGGCTGGTGAGCTCCGCTAAGAGCTCTGTGGTTCTCGACGTTTCGATCAGTATGCTCTGATCGTCATCAGGAGAATGACTAGAACACTGCCCAGTGGAGGCTATTTATTGCCTACGGAGGGATCCGATTCACAGCCTGTTTGGCGCCAATCGGAAATGCCCGCGAATTTGATTCACGGGTGCATTCTCATTCTGGTCACTGGTGGCGCTATAATTCCTCTAAACAGAGAAAGCACCGGACGGTGCCATTGTTTTCTCTGAATAAAGAACAAGGGCCAGAATTTCCGCTGAATGATTGCTCCCCTTTAGAGCCGGTATTTAGTGAAGTATCAGCGACACTTTCATGGTGGAGAAACTGAATTGTAGATTAGTTTTTCAGGGTTACACCATGTAATTCTTTCAAGGAATAAGAGCCCTGAAAAGGGCTGGTGAGCTCCGCTAAGAGCTCTGTGGTTCTCGACGTTTCGATCAGTATGCTCTGATCGTCATCAGGAGAATGACTAGAACACTGCCCAGTGGAGGCTATTTATTGCCTACGGAGGGATCCGATTCACAGCCTGTTTGGCTGTGAATGCACCCGTGAATCAAATTCGCGGGCATTTCCGATTGGCGCCAAACAGGCTGTGAATCGGATCCCTCCGTAGGCAATAAATAGCCTCCACTGGGCAGTGTTCTAGTCATTCTCCTGATGACGATCAGAGCATACTGATCGAAACGTCGAGAACCACAGAGCTCTTAGCGGAGCTCACCAGCCCTTTTCAGGGCTCTTATTCCTTGAAAGAATTACATGGTGTAACCCTGAAAAACTAATCTACAATTCAGTTTCTCCACCATGAAAGTGTCGCTGATACTTCACTAAATACCGGCTCTAAAGGGGAGCAATCATTCAGCGGAAATTCTGGCCCTTGTTCTTTATTCAGAGAAAACAATGGCACCGTCCGGTGCTTTCTCTGTTTAGAGGAATTATAGCGCCACCAGTGACCAGAATGAGAATGCACCCGTGAATCAAATTCGCGGGCATTTCCGATTGGCGCCAAACAGGCTGTGAATCGGATCCCTCCGTAGGCAATAAATAGCCTCCACTGGGCAGTGTTCTAGTCATTCTCCTGATGACGATCAGAGCATACTGATCGAAACGTCGAGAACCACAGAGCTCTTAGCGGAGCTCACCAGCCCTTTTCAGGGCTCTTATTCCTTGAAAGAATTACATGGTGTAACCCTGAAAAACTAATCTACAATTCAGTTTCTCCACCATGAAAGTGTCGCTGATACTTCACTAAAAACACCAAACTGTTCACCCACTAATTTATGTTGGACGCACGTTTGGTAATGGTGGTACTTTTTCTGAGGGGTAGATGCTGAGAAGTGAGATGAACCAACGTCAACGAGCATGACAAAGCAACAATGGCAACATCAACATCAACATTCAGCCGGCCGGCTATAGCGATTTACAACAGGTACGATTGATTCATATTTTGCAGGCCCAGTATAATGCAGGAAATTAGTGTATGATGTGGTGGTAATTATTATGCATGTATACCCCTTATGTTGAGGAAGGGCTCACGGAGAAACATTCCCCATATATTAGTAAGGCTGCATAATTATAATTAATCCCTATACCCAGGCCCCTGGGAGCCGGGGGTGCTGGGGGTGCTGCAGCACCCCTGACTTTTTGGAGTGGGGGCATAGCACCCCTGTGAAAAAATAGAAGTTGCAGCACCCCCAACTTTTTTGTGTACATACTGTAGTTGACTATATATATATATATAAGAATTATAAATTATATGTGGAAATACCCAAAAAATCTGATAACCCTTTTTTTTTTTTGCTTGTCAGAGAATCTTGGAGGAAAACTAGACCCCAAAAATCTGATAACCCTTTTTTTTTTTTTTTTTTTTTTTTTTGCTTGTCAGAATTTTTTTTTTGAGATTTGTGTGCTCAGCACCCCTGTAAAAGAAATCGTTCCCAGGGGCCTGCCTATACCGCCTACTTCCTAGTTCGATCGTACTTCTCCAGCTCTTTTTCCACTCTTTCAGCTCGCATCGATTCCTTTTGTTAGCATATATATGTTCACAGTATTGTAAGTCTTATTATGGTATCATATTTGTACACTAATATTATTATGTGACATTGCTAAAGGCGACTCTGATGAGAGAATAAGAAAGGCAAAAAAAAAAACATTTAAATAGCCTTTAGTGGTATAAACTTGTTTTGAACTTTTGCTGAGTGAAGGTTGCGGTGCATGTATATATTTAATTTCAAAGATTTTGTGTTGAAACTGACTCCTATAGCATCTTCATAACAGGGTGAAGAACACCCTTTGGAAAAACTTATACACAGGGTAATATAATATTGGGGGGGGGGAGGGGCGCAATGCCTTTTTTATAATAAGGCAGGTTACACAATAGAATGCCAATTAATATAATTATGAGATCTTAACATTTTTCTTTCAAATTCTGATCTCTTTAAAAACGGAATTTGTAAACATTATCCTACTGGGATGCAAAATTATGAGATAATGAAACAAAAATTCATGCGAGGGACAATACAATACCCCATTTCTATGTTTGAATATAATACATAGAGTTTCTAAAGGTAATAATAAATATTTGATGTTAATAAAAGCAAGTCATTTTCAGACGTGAAGAGGTTTGTTTCAGGACTGTGCGTGGTATTCTATTCCACACCCTTCACATTGTATTGACAAGTAATTGTTCGTGGTTCCTGAAATGGAATAGGGGCTATAATGAGGCAAGGAGAAGAAAGGAAAAAAGAACGAAAAATATATTATTTTTTACAGAAAGGGAAATTCAAAGAAGAGCCATACTTCGAGAATGATGATATTGGAAAAATGAGTACGAAAATGAGAAAAAGGATAATCTGAATAAGAAACAGTAAGATTAGATATGAAGCTAAATAAATGACAAAAGTTGACGATAAAAAAATAGAAGGTTAGAAAAACTAATTCTAAAAGAAGGTCAGATGTATTGATGTATATTTCATGCATCGAAGATAATGGAAGCGTGGCTTAAATCAAAGTTCCCCAATGCTGTCCTCCATTATTCTCTACCATTATTCTCTCATTTCTTTTCGTATGGTGTTTATTTCCACGAGAGTTGCCCAAAGCTGTTGTATATGGTATTTCCTTAATTCCTTACAATTTGGTATATATATGTATAAAACATCACATTTATTAGATCTTCCAACCTGTCTTCCTAAGCAGGTCTAACGGTCTGTCTTGCATTGTGGGTTACTAAAAACCACCAGCATTGGCGGCGATAAAAAATTATACGGTATCCCTTTCAGTCATTACTGAAAAATCATCATTATACCAACAATAGTGTTATATTCTTACGCGTATAAACACACCTCCATATATTAGGGGGGAAATCTGGAGGGGGAGGATAGTCAGAAGGGGACATACGCATCACTATATCCCAAGGCTCACTCCCCAATCATGTTAACATGACAACTTCGCTCTTCTCGATACCTCTTTGTAAATTATATATTTCATTTTCCGTGGTCGTTAGGAAATTTTGTGTTTCTAGTTTTCTAATGCACTTACGACCTCCTTTATTCACATGCGTAATTCAAAATCTGAGCTTGATGGTAATTGCCATGCACCCATTTCTCTCTTCTATTATTAGAACAGTTAGCTAAAATCGTCATTATTGCTACTTTCAATTTCTTCGAACAACAGGGAGTTGATTTTCCATTTTGAATTGTAAAAACTTTGCATTTTGTATTAAGCACTTCAGAGCCTAATAACGTGCTCTAACCTTAAGTTATTTATACGTATTTTTTACAATTTCCACAAAATTTTCCCGGGGATAAGTCACCATGCAAGTCCATCCCCGAATTACACTCCTGCCTGAAGTAATATTTCACATAATTATTTCACATGTCTTTACTCAGGTTCAAACCAAATGTCATGATAATGTTTGAGACTATTTGACCATAATAAATTATTGTGAAGGGGTCTGGTTTGGGCAAAGGTGGAAAGTTTCCCTCCGATAAGAAAATTGTGCAGTCAAGTTAAATGATATCATAATGTTCATGATTTAGTACTCGCCGTATAGGAAACATGACTCAAATTTTCACAAAACTGTTTAGTAAGCACCATATTCTATTTTGTTCTTTGTAATACTGGTTTTAAGACATTTTCAACCCAAATTCCAAGGTCAAACGTCAAAATCACATTTTAGAAGTAACTGCCAAGTCGTAGAAGGCCAAGCAGCGTACTTCATCTATCATGGATATATCTCCAATATAAGGATCTAAAAAACTGTCTTATCGTCCTAAAAGAATTCGTCGTGCAAATACTATCTCCTTACCGCCATAAGGGTCTTGAAACTATAGTCTCCTCAACAATGTCTCAATAACGGATGCAATGTAGATCAAGTGGCGTATAAGAATAGATCGATGGACGGGAGGGGGGGGGGGCGGCGGCATCTACCTTGACAGGGTGGGGGCGTAATGACTTTGTATCTGTGCAGACCCATGTTTTGCAGACTTGACTTTGTTTGTAGGCTAGGCCTTTACCGGGGGGGGGGGCGGTATAGAGGGTACTTTGGATTTAATAAGCCCTATGTTGTGCATAGGCTATTGAGAATGACCCTTTTCGTTTCATAATGAGTTTATAAAAATGAGTCATCTTCCCTCAACCATCCATGTGCTTTTGTAAAGAATCTGATAAAACAATACCACACGATTTGACCTTTTCTAGCCAGATATGAAATATACAAATGGATTGCCGTAGCCAAGAGTGGGCTTGCCGTTTGAGAAGTAGATTCCCCTAATGTTGTTTTCTATGTTTGTCTGATTTTTCTGCTTCTGTTGAAAGCAAGTTATTTAATGGTTGGACTTCCCCTCTGATATTTGTCTGATAGCGCCATGTAACTGGTAGTACAGAATTTCTCAATGAATGGAATGGGCCGTGGTACAGACTCCCATGTGATAGGGTCCGAAATTGTTTGTTGAGCTGTGCAGGAATCTCATTTTAATTTGGCTCCGAATTCCCTCGAAAGTTGTGTTTTTAAAATTGCTTCCATATGAAAATATTGTTGATTATTGACAATGGATAACTTAAAACATGTGCCAAATTTGGTGTTTTTAGACAAAAGTGAACAATTCTTCAGCTATATGCCGCCCCACTAGTAAAAATCTAGGGGTCCTACAGCACCTTTAAAAGCTGTGTTTCTAATGCAATTAACACTGCAGGTGATAGGTGCACATAATCCTCAAAGTTCTTAAATTTCTTCCTTTGTCTTCCATTTCCCCGTTTTTGTTTCTCTCTTTTTCGCGGTTTGTTGCGCCCCCTTCAAATGCAACCCGGGGCACGTGTTCGCTGTCCCCCCCCCCCCCAACCCCGGGGAGACGCCTCTGCTTTTTCTTTCTCATTCTCTTATAGATTTCTTTTCTCTCTTTCCCTTCTGTTAGGCTCCTGATGGGGAGGGGGCTTCGTCGTTTCGGCCCCTCGTTCTAACTTTTTTATGAACCTTATTCATTTTCGGAATTATGAACTCTTTTCATTCTCGGAAATACGAATCCTATTTCATTTTCGGAATAATAAACCATTATTAATTTTCGGAAATAGGAACCATATTCCATTCAAGGATTTATGAAACTTGGGATAAACGAACCTTTCGGAATAATGAAACTTTCGGAATTATGAACCTTCAGAAAAGCGACATTTAACCAAAAATATATGGGATATAAAACTTCTAAAAAGATGGCATAAAGGGAGGAAAAAGTGAAAAGATACAAAGGGATTAAGGTTACCCAAAAAGGAGGAACAAGGGATAAGAGGTAGAAAGAATCAAGTCAAATGGGGAAAAGGAACAAAGATCACGGACATACTGACATGTAGACCGAGGGGAGGGGGTCAACCCAGCTAAAAAAAGGGGGGTAACTGTTTTAACTGTACATAGCAACGATCTATGGACAAAACTATGCAAGGAAATAATCGTCTGCCATGCACAAAGTTGTGGGACGGCCAGGATGGCCCTCCATACACTCAGCTTTCATTCACAAACTCATGACTGCTCTTGCTTTGGAATAAAGACATTGAAC
The DNA here is from genome assembly GCA_025618425.1 of Heliocidaris tuberculata. Classification (NCBI taxonomy): domain Eukaryota; kingdom Metazoa; phylum Echinodermata; class Echinoidea; order Camarodonta; family Echinometridae; genus Heliocidaris; species Heliocidaris tuberculata. The sequence goes on from CM046839.1 coordinate 5,388,596, forward strand.
GGCTGCCAGGACCTGCAAAATGAGAGAAATTCATCCTGGCCGCCCCACCACATTGTGCGCGGCAGACGATTACTAGTATTTCCATGAAGCTACTGGAAATACCAACTAGTTGTTATTGATTTTGTATATGATAATGGACGTTGCTATGGTTACTATAATGTATTTCGTTTTTAAATAGCAGAAAAGATTGAGAATCTCACAATTAAGTATACAACTTAACCAGGGCCCTGTCTTATATAGTTGCGATCAATCACAATTTAATGATATTCGCACCTGTGTACTTGGACAAATAGAAATTGTGTTTGATTTCAAGTTGAGATCGATTTGAATCAATGGCAACTCTTTCTATATTACGGGGCACCATATTTTTAGAATTTCTGTTTTAGCATAGTCCCATAGATACGGTAAAAAGTGATTCAATCTCTAAATCGAAACAAATTTGGTGTGCTATAGTGCTATTTTGTAAGGCATTAATTCACATTATCAAATTCTTCGGAGAGAACTTCAAACACCTGGTCCCCTGTTTGCTTATATTATACAAATCATGCTTTCTTAGTTATTGGGTAAAATAAACCATGAAACCTTTTCAAACTTTTTTAAGTTCACGTCTTGAATTTAATATGTAGTCTAGGATCAGAAAACCGATGGTCTGTACATAATATACGGCGGGCAAATGACATATTTCAAATGTCTACATATTTAAAATGTTCAAATCGTAGTAGCAAAATGACAACTAAAGCGTAACATGTGGACTATGTCCCAATATTGCCCACAATGTATAAGTGTATATAAATGAAACAAATATTCACCGTTCATTACTTCATTGTATTGTGTTCTTGATGTCGGAAAGATACTCCGAATCGAATAATTAAACTACTCCGTTCTGTCACGCCGAAGCTGCGACATAGAAATCCGCACTAAATCTCTTGACAATTAGGTTGATGTGAATTTATTATCATTTAAATATCAGTACTGTTGCAAGATGGAGTATTGATTGTTATAATCCCCACGTATTCGAAATAATGTAGTTTTTTCTTGCCATCAGAACACGTTTCACTGGAATATTGATACACTGTTTACAAGATTTTAAATTGTTTTTATTTTTATCATCGGTTCAAGCTATATGACAGGAATAAATTTGTATAGGCAAAATCTTTTGCTAACCTTTTTCTAACGCTTTACACATTTCACCATGCAGGGGAAGGATGTTTCAGGATATATAAATAATGTACTAAATAGGATATAGTATAAAAATATATCGTCACGGTAAAGGAGAATGTTGAGTTTTTCACATTAATTCCTTTATGCTGTTATGTGTGCTTTTGGTGTGTGTGGTCGGTCAGCGTATTCAATTCCTTGTAATGGGCATATGTAAATAATTTCATTAGGACTGACATGCACAAGAAAAGTCAATACCAGTTGGAAACTGTCCCCATGCATTCATGTAATTGATAAGTGAGGTAATATATGTTGTTATTTGATGTAACTGCCAGTGAAGAACCCCAGGAGGGAAAGGGCATATTGACTTTAGGCATGTAATATATACAGGTGTATGTAAAAGGAGTAGTGACGAAAATCCATTAAAGCAATTAACATTTTTAACTTTCAAAAAATATCAAAGTTGTGAATGTACATTCCCTCAAAACGCCTATGCTTCATGCACGGAAGTTTATGAAGTCTAAAAACACATAATGACGAGTAATCTTCTTTATATTATACCATGCATATAGAAAAATATATTCACAGCTATGGTACGCTTATACATTTATGCTTATAATTTAAAAATAAATTACATCTCTATAAGCTAGATATTAATGTCACGTTAAAGAGTTATGTTATGTTAGACTCATAATCTGTCTGTTATACATTATTCATATCTCTACTGTCACGGATAACCGAGCACCAATGTTTTCAAAAAAGGGTCATCAAAATCTCCCTGTTATAAGTTTTGGGTTGATTTCAGATTATTTTTTTTTTCATGACAAGAATATCTATCATGAAATTTGTCTGCAAGGAGTAGTTTCTGGAATTTGAATTGATATTTGAATTTTATCTACTAAGATGCACATAATTTATTTAATAACAATGTGACAATGCTGCAAAACCGGGTACAAGAAGATTTTGACGTGACTTTTTAATCATTGTACTCGGTCATTTGTGGCAGGAACTTTTTGAATGAGGTATTTTTAGATAGTTTTTACTACAAAATGAATTGCAAGGTCACAGAATATTTGGATTTTTTATATGGAGCTAGCAAAGTTCGGTGTATATATATATATATATATATATATATATATATATATATAATACACATTGTATAAAGTGAGAGAAAGAGAGGAAAATGAAACCGAAAGCATTTGGTTGCAACAAAAGGAGAATGGATTTTTATCGTGTTATAAGTTCATTTCGACCAACATGCACAAAACCATCATGGCCAAGAAATAATTTTTAGTTTATTATTTGCTCGAATTCACATATTAAAATACACAGTACGGAAACGTTTTTCTTCTTATTTTTTGGCATACCCATTGTCAATGGGTATATAATAGGCAACCAAGACAGACACTGGTGATGATATTGATGAAGAGAGAGAGAAAAGTTTGCAGGAAAAACATGCGTAGGCCCAAGTTTAGGCATGTAGATGGCCTAGACCATCGATTTACATGGCACAAAAATGATTAGATAATAAGAATACTAACTAAGTATTAGTTAAACCAACCCCCCCCCCCCCAAAAAAAAAAAAAATAGAAGAAAAAACCCACAACATAACCACAGGGAACGACGATTCTGCATGCCTCGCTTTGTGTATGTGTGCGCGTGTGTGTGAGTGTGTGTGTGTGTGGGTGTGTGTGTGTGTGTGTGTGGCCTTACATAGATTCAGTTTTGGAGTACAGTGAACAACAGAACACAATGATGGCCTTTATTCCGTCATGCTTGGGGTACAATAGGAGAAAATACAATAGGAGAAGTGCTTGCAAAGTACAAAATACATTAGGAGAAAATACAATAGGAGAAGTGCTTGCAAAGTACAAAATACATTAGGAGAAAACAATACAGTTCCCCACAAATCAATGTGCGTGAGGGTGTGTGTGTGTGTGTGTGTGCGTTTGGAGGGAGGGGGACTTTTTTGGCGGCCCAGAGAAAATCAAATTACATTTCTCAAGTTTAAAACACCATCGTAGTGTGCATGGAGTTCATGAGAGATATAAAAGAAGGTGAGGAGGGGCGCATGCACATCCCAAAGTCAAGTAATTTTTACAGTAGACTCTGCCTAAATTGATTTTACTGGGGACATAAAAGAATTTGAAAAAATCATATGGCCTTTTTAATAGGATATATATTTACAATAACTTATTACAGTATTGTATTTACTACTGGCACTTTATCCCCGACTGTAAGTCAGTCTAATATTCTTCGGGAGGGTCTGTGGCAAAATTTTTAATTTCCCAGGAGGGTCAATATTGCTCAGTAGCTCTTGATCAAAGCTTGTAGATTTCAACATGATAGAAAACTTATTGTTCATGGCGTGATAAGTGAAACTAAAATAGCAATTAAATGCATATATCAAAATGGAGAAGGAAATAGAAAAAAACAACAACCAGAAATATGGAATAGGGAATATAAAAATAGGACACAAAAAAGAAAAGGGGAATACACTAAAAAGAAAAAAAAAGAGCTGCACGAGGAAAAGACCAGAGAGGAAAATCAAGAGAAAAAAAGATAAGGAAAAATACATTAGCAAAGAATAGAGAGAAAAAAAGAAAAAGAAACAAAACCTTAACAGTAGATAAAAGAATTGGGAAAACAAATACTAATCTACGAAAAGAGAGGAAAGGCACATAAATACATGAAAAGAAAAGGCTAAAAGGAAGAACAAAGTAATACATCACAATTCACAGGTATAGAGTACATACGGATTAGATAAAAATGAAGAAAAACAAAGAAATACATGAGGAAATATTTAAAGGAGAGGATCGAAAAAAAGAGCAAAGAAATAAGAAAAAGAAGAACAACAACAAATGAGGAAATAAGAATAGACAAAGAAAAAAAAAGAAATAATTGAAAAAACATAGGAAAAGGGAAAATAAAAAATGGTGAAAACAAAGACATATATAAGGGAAAAAAGAAAACAAAGAAATACATTGGGAAATATAAAGAGAAGTGGATCGAGAAAATGAAAGTAAAACATAAGAATATAAAGAAATTAAAAGAACAGGGAAAACCAAAAAAATACACAATGTAGAGAAAAAACGAAGGGAAAAAAAAGAAGAAATATATAAAAAGATGATTATAAAGAAGAAATTATAAAAAGTATTAAAAAGAAAAGTGAAGGATGGGTAAAGAAGAAAATTCATAAGGAAAAGAAATAAAAGGGGAAAAAACAAACAAATTCATTAAGGTAAAAAGGAAGAGCATTGGACTATATAAGAGTATATTAAAAAAGAGAATGGGTAAACTAAAGAATACATTAGGAGGAAAAAAGAAAAAGTAAAATAAATAAATATATTAGAGATATACACGGAAATGATAGAAAAAAGAAAGAGAAGGGAAACTAAGAAATACATAAGGAGGAGAAGAAATACTATATTAAATGGGTGTATTGGAAATTCACTCTGGTTAAGACTTCCAACATTATAGTCTACCTCAATGGCCTTCAAAAGGTAAACAATTGGGTTTCGCACGCGCCTCTAATTGCCCCCTAGAGGCTCATTACATTAAGCTGGCTCGTAAATTACAATCTGCTCCTTCGAATAACGAGTCCCTCATTTGGCTTCACTTCTGTACGTCCCTTCAGTAGAGTGGAACAGTCTAACCCTTTTTGGAAGGGTCATGATTTATTAGCCATTAAAAAGATGGCGTGCAGGCGGCCTACACGCCGCGAGCAATTCCGTTTTTTCCCTAACTTTTTGAGTGCACGCCGGGGTTCTGCAGGGTACCAATGCCTACATATACCCCTCTGAAGGGTACGGTGTAGATCCCGAAAACTACAGAGTAATCGTTGACCAGTCTAAACAAATATACAAGCTTGTTATCACGGCCGTCAACTTGTCTACGGAGGCTGGAATTTATTAATGTGGCTATGAATATGGCTATGAATATGGCTCTGGTAGAAGATTTACACCCCTTGCCTCGGCAACGATTGCCGTGTTGCCAATCCATGAATCTTTGAGTTGCCATCTTAATCTTTTTTCTTCTCTAGGATCAGAACTGACCAAAGAATATGAACTGGCTTGTTCATGGACCCATAGTCAACCAGGTGAGGCTTACTTTGACAGTAGAAGCGGTGAAACAATCGATGTTGACCTAAGATTCCCAGGTCGCATCATCAGTCGTATTGATTCTCGGGACACTCCAAGCATAATATGCAGATTCATCCTGGACAGTGATACTTCTTTAACCATAAATGCACCATGTATTGGAGACGATACACCCGGACTAGTGAGAGTGGATCCTTTCATTAGTGAAGTAGCTCTTGGTTCCAGAGCAACGTTCGTTTGTACATCTGGTAATCAGAACTATTCTCCTGAGATCTCTTGGGATGTGAGTTTTAATGGAAGTTTTCCCCTTGTTGGTCAAGAACGTCTCATCGAAAACAATGAAGTTATGTCGATTGTAAACGTAAAAAATGATGACCAATACATGCTATTCTAATGTACAGTCCACATCTCAGAAGACGTTACGGTATCAAGTTATGCGTCTCTGCGAATTGTTGAAGTCACAACACCTATGTCACGAAGACCTCCTGGAGAGAGTCAGTCAAATCGAACAACCGGAAGAACAACTACTCAAAATAGCATCATTGGAGTTACAAAACCTGTTCCACCGAACTCAAGAGGTGGCATGGGAGTAGCTGTAGCTGTGGCAATACTATTCGTCATCATCATCATAGTAGCACTTGTTATAATTATTGTTATCCTTGTCAGAAGGAAGAAAAGAAGGTCTTTAGAGACATGTAATGAAGAGAGAAGTAATGAACCACCATTGGCAATTTCATCCGATTTGCCCCCATACAGCAATAGAATATACCGGTCGGACATTAGATCGTTTTCTAGAATCTTAGAATCAGACCAAGAGTTGGATATAGAGCCTAATATCAGGAGACATACTAACCAAGAGTCATTTCAAATTAAAATAGATTCAAAACAAGTAAAGCAAAAAACCTCTAAATTTGGAGATGCAGAGCTTAGATACTCCATTATATGAAGAAATGCAAGATGAACAGTTTACTTCAAATGCATGCCCAGAGAAGCCAAAGGCACGTGTCCACAATGGTTTAATAAATTGCAGCTCAAGGCCTGACGAAAAACAACAAGAGTTGAATAATACCTCAGAACTGAAAACACCGAATAGTCAATCAAATGTTGCTCACCGGACTGTACCTAGCGCAGATCTGTCCAATAGATCCTTGCCAAAGCCTCCGAGGATTTCAATCAACGTTCATACTTTGTACAACTATCTCCGATCAGCAGGGGATTTTTCCAAAGAGGACGCAATTACCGAGAGTAATTCTTTTCAGTATCTCGAAAAAGAAAAGAAGAATGAAGGTACCAGAACATCTTCAAAGGTCAAGGAAACTGTAATTCAAGGCTCCATCATTAACCTACCGTTTGCAGAGAATTTTCTTGAAGATGATACCTCTGAGAACGAGGATCACTTGGGTATGATCAGCAAATCTCTTTGTTCTCCTCACATAGATAGAAAATCACAGCAATATAAAGAAATTTATCTTGAGAGGAAAGCAAAATCAGATGACCCCTCACACCTGGACAGTCACTCTCTTCAGGATATCAAATGCCCTGTGTTTGATTTGACACCTTGGTGACGGCACGATCCTAACTGAGTGAATTCGTAAACCATAATCCTGACATGAATCTCTTGTATCGGAAAAAAAGTTAATCGTTTCGCATATAAGTCAGAAATTCAAACACAGATCAATGTGTTTCATTCTTGAAATGTTCTTGTTTTTGGATTATTGATTTTTTGAATTTGAAGTATAAAATTGTCATGAATCTGGTCCAATATATATTGAAATGACACCAATTACCAATATATTTTCTTATCCATATCGTGATAATAGTTAGCGATATTGTTCTCACTAAAATAACTGAAAAGGCATAAAGTTTATTTTACTGCCTCAAATTTGTGTAAAGCACTTTTGAATACGTTAGCATTATATAAAACATATCAAACTACACCCCCAAATAACATGAGGAAGAACATAAACATTTAATCAATTTTTAATACTTTTAATCGTTTAATACTTTTTAATTTAAAAAAAAAGAGAAGAGACTTTGCATAGAGGTTTATAGAAATCCTTTGATGAACAACCTAGATTGGAATACTACTCATCGAAAAAAGCACTTAAAAAGACTAAAAGAAAATGAGATCTTTGGATACAGTACAGAGGATGAATAAAAATAATTCCAAAGTCTATTGGAACCTAATTCCACTTTTAAACTCTCACCAGGAATACATTCCAAGACACTGATAAAATACCTGCAAAAATTTGGTACGACTATTTTCATAAAACTAATGAATAAAGAAAAGATTCTGAATGACGAACAAAAGCTCACTGAACAATCCTTGAACGCGTTTCAGAGAGCTTTCACAGAGCTAGTTTTAAGCTGCTTCAGATAATTGAAATGTTATAAATCTCCTAGAAATGACTCTCTACTAAATGAAATGATGAAAGTGGGCAATACTTTTCCTTCAAACCTTTATCTGCAAAGCTGTTTAACCTCATTATTATGAACATCGGATCACATTTTCGTTCTAGATTGTAGATAAATGCACTGTACTCAACCAGAATAGCAGCAAAAACGGGCTATACATTTGTTTTGTTGATCTTTAAAAAGCTTTTCATTGGGTGTGGAGAAAAGAGCTTTTGTATAAATTATTGTAGGTATTAGACAATTTTACAATTTCATAAAGAATATATCTTCAAAATGTAATCTTTGTATAAAATCAAATGACGGGCTGACCCTAACCTTCAATACAAATATCTGAATTATAACAAGGTTGTGTTATCAGTGCTACTCTCTGAAATATATTCCTGAATGATATCCCCGCTATTTTTGATCGAGGGAAAAGCAATCATGTAAAGATCAATAATAGAATCCTCAATTGTCCTTTTTCAACTTAACAAAAAAAAAAGGAATGGAACATTGCTTAGACTAACTGAATGAGTATCGCAGTGATCAGGAGTTGATCTAGCGGTAACGTCTCTGCTCTCTGTATTCTCTCATCGGACCCAGGTTCGAATCTCAGTCACGTCGTCGGGTGGTGACGTTAAAGATCGGTCCCAGACGTAAATAACTGATACACGTCTGTAAAAATTCAATTACACACACACACACACACACGCAAGCAAAGGAAGCTCACGATTAATCATTCTAAAGCCAAATGTGTGGAGTGTAGTAATTCAAGGAACTTAATAAAAGAAGACTTTTGGATGATTGGGCACATTCTTGAGAATATAAAAGGATTCACATATCTCTGGACTGTATAGTATGTAGAAATGGTTGGTTAAAGGAAGCTTCAAAATATTTAGCCGATAAAAGAAGAAAGGCCCTTTTTAAGTTATGCAAATCATTTTGAAAATATATTCCTACACTCTGCTTTGATAGCATGATCAAACCCGTTTTATCATACGGATTTGAAATATGGGTTAGCACAATGGTCTGCAGTTAGCTCTTCTAAAAAAATATATATTTAACGTATTTCAGACCGGATTTTGAAGAAAAAAAAATCCATCTTCAATGGTGTAAACTTATGCTTGGTATTAATCACAAAAGAAGTGATATCGGCGTCATTGCCGAACTTGGAAGATATCCTCTAATCATTTAGGTATTACTTAACACATTTAAGTACTGGATAAGAACGCGTAATAATGATCAAGATACTATATTTTAAGATAGTTATAACGAAAACAAACGCCTATGTGAAATCAAGGATATTTGCCGATTGAGAAACATACAAAATATTTTAGCTACCATGGCTACTGTAGACATCTGTAATGATATAGAAATGTGTGAACTTGATAACGTACAAATGACGTGTGTATACCTCTCTCTGTTTATAACATTTATTTTAGAAAACAATATGTAAAACAAAGTTCATATGCGTTATGTTTGAATGATGAGTTTCTTCTACAATGTAAATACTTTATATGATTTATGAATTGGTATCGAAAAATAAATGAAACTTGAATCTTGACGCAAATGTAAGGTAATACTACAAAATATACTTAATAACCAAATAAAAACTTGACCTTTTCCATGATAACAAATTGCGGACATACGGATAATTCAAAACTTCCATCAAAGAAGAAAAATATCTGAAAATTCTTACGGATAGAAATATATATATTAAAAAAAAACATCTGTAAACTTCGTATAAGCTCACATAACAAACCAATCGAAACAAGGACGATATCATCGACTGTAGTATGCAGACAGTAGGGGAGGAATTCTATTATGTCATACAATATGAGAAGTTTAGAGTAAGAAACGAATTATTTCTTTATAATCGTAAGCAACTAAATGATAACTTTAAAAACGTAAACAGTTTTTAAAAAATCATATTTTTGATGTCACTCAAAGAAGACAATCTCATACAAAAAATTGCCAACTTTTTGCGATATACTATTGACCAATGTGATAACCTTTAAAATATTTGTTCTCGGGCATATATGTATATAATGTTTTTATAGCATTTTAATGTGTTTAATGGCGAAGTATTAGCTCTATTACTCGTCACCTATCAATTCTTGAACAGAATCTCATGAAATTATATTTTATGAAAGAGCATTCTAGTAGATCAATTATGACAAACTTATGTTTTTGTTGCTGATGCTAAACTTAACGATATATATTGTTCTGTTTATTTCAAGTGTTACTATAATTATTATTGTTGTTCTGATTATTGATATTATATTCGAATAAAATATTGATAGATATGTCGATGGAGTTCAATGATTAAATACATATATACATGTACCTATCAACAGACATTAACCTACAAATGGAACAAAGAACAATTTAATAACGAATTATAATACTATAAATTAAGGAATATAAATTTAATTCCAGATATGCAACATCGACCAGTTCATTCAAAATGTAGTGCAGATAAAGACATCTTATTAAGTGGTGGGAACGACTTACTAAGGGATGAGAACGACTTATAATTGGTGGCAGCGACCCATAAGTGCTGGTAGCGACTTTTATACTATCCTTTTTTCTTTTTTCTTTTTTTTTTTTCGCGTATGTCCTCTCCTGGGCTCCGTACAAAAGAGAAAATGACCTCTAATAATTATGTTCTTGTGCCCCTCAAATATAACGACTAAAACATTATACCTGACGAATGTAACTGTGATGTGAAACTAAAAGTAATGACCTGAGCATGCAGCAACAAAGCTGACGAACACTATTTCGTTCATCATTGCAGTAGGAATGAACAGTTCTGGAATGTCCCAGTATAAGATAATTTTCACCGTAAATGCAACTATGTAATAACAATGATACGTTATGAAAATTGTTGAAATACAATGTTTACAAGAACTGTCCTCAGCTTTCCCCGTAAGGAAAGTATTATGCTCCACTGATCTTATATTTGATAAGTATACAGACAAGGCACTGTAATGACATTCGATCTTAGTTTTTCTTCTTTTTGATACAACCGACTTGTATCCATTTATCATTTCCAATCAAATTAAAATTCTGAAGATGAAAGTATGCATATGTATCAGTCGAGTCTACGTTTATTGTTTTGAAAGCAATGAATTCAAATAGATATTACCAACTATAGATTACCAACTATGAATTATCCAACATGCGTGTAAAAGAGTGAAAGAGAATCAGTACACAATTTTAATAGATAGGCCCTATACCATACAACGCTTTGTTTTTTATTATTTTTTTTACTTGGTTAGGAAAACAATGTAGATAGAGATGAATAAGATTTCAGCACATATCTGAAGTGATGCTCTGTATTGTTTATAAAAGAAAATCCGCAATATTCCATTTGTTTTGCTTATCATCCTTATTCCACGTATCATTTAAAGTTGCCTTTAATAAACTGAACCTCTTAAATCTTTTGACAGGATTTAGAAAACATCTATGCTGTCTCTTTTTTTTCATCGTGCACCTATTTTACTTTATTTACTTATTCATTTAGTTTTTGTTGTTGTGTATTTGCGATTCACCAAGCCTTCTTCTTGGCTTTTCTAGTACATGCCCTATTCCCATTCATTATTCCCGATCAGGGGCGGCGCTACAGGGGGGCAGAGGGGGCGGCCGCCCCCCTATGATTTTTCAAGTAGTGAAAAAAGAAAAAAAAAAGAAAAGAAAAGGAGGAAGAAAAGGGAAGAAAGAAGAAAGAGGAGTATTAAAAAGAGAGGTCTTAAACATATAACTCAATATTACCCCTGTTATTTAATGGAGAAAAAATATGACGTCATCTTTAGGTCGTCTTGCCCCTCCTATCAAAATACCCTGGCGCCGCCCCTGTTCCCGACTAATCATACTATGATTGCGTACATACACTTGTACCAACACTATTTATTTTTATTTTGTTTGCCTGTCTATGTTAATTATTAATTTTCACGTTTTAACTTGTTTTAGTTATGTTTACTTGTTTCTTTGTTTGTTTTCGTTTGTATCATTCTTAATGACTTGGAAATAAATATTGAATTGAAATTTTTCTCTTGCTTGTCGAAGCTTAAAATGTAATCGCAGGCATATTTCTATATTTGCAGGTCAAAAGCAATAGTTTGAAATGAAAATGTGTTTATTTTTTTTTTTTAAATGCAGCTAGTCCCAAATGATATATCTTAATTTAGAAATGACCGTAAGATGGCGCTGTTCAAATTTTAAGCCAGCTTCAAATCAGCTGAAAATGTAAAATTACATAATTTGTTTCAGACATTATGTGGGGTAAATATCATGAAGCTTTGCAAACCTGCCATTTTTTATTTTATTTTTTTTAATTACAGGTAAATGGACTTGCACTGTGGTGATGATGGTAGTGGTGATGATGGTAAAGAGGGGCTTTGGCTGCAGCCCCACAGTTCAATCCCATCCCCCCCCCCCCGAAAAAAACAACAACAACAAGATAAGGGAAGTGAGAAAGAAATAGAGACAGATTTTGTGATGATTTCATTCATTCCACTGTGTCAATATATATGTATATATATATATATATATATATATATATATATATATATCACTAATAGCCAAGAATAAAAACAATGTTGAGGGTTTTTTAATTTAAAAAGGAAATATGTGTTTTACCACTATCATCTTGCAACACGCGTGAGGCTTTTCTTCTTAGACCCCACCCGGTCCCCTTATATTTTTCAAATCTAAGAGAAGAACAGCCAATAATAAAAACGATCTGTCCGAATTCGAAAAAAAGTATAGGTTGGAATAAAATGTTTGGACTCTTCGGTGTTCTAGAATGAAAAGTTTCCCTATCAAAAAATGTAAAATCTTGTCCCTCGGTCACTATACGCCCTCTCGCGTATGTTTAAGAAGATATGTAAATCCTAGGCACATATTAGTTGAGGTTCCATTTTGTGTTAACAAGAGAAAGAGATTACAAATTTCCGACAAGGCCTATAAGTCATTCTACCATTTCTCTCTCTCTCTCTGTCTCTCTCTCTCTCTTTCTTCCTCATGCTATCCACTTCGCTCTCTCCCTCATGTTCATGCTTTCTTATTTTCCCCACTTCTAATGTAAATTGTCGTGATCTCTTCCTCCCCCCCCTCTCTCTCGCTCTCCCCCCCCCCCCTTCTCTTTTTTCGCTTGATTCACTTCATCCACCACCTTCCCCCTCCTCCATAATCATTCCTATGCTTTCTTGATGTCTCTTTTTTTCCGATCTCCATGTTCAAAAGTGTAGTGAAAGTTGATTGAAAAATGTATTTTTTCTCCTTTGGCGTTGATTATATGATATATTGGTGCTTTAGCACATATCATTCTTGATATTTCCTTCATGATGTGATAAAGATTTTATTCCTAGTCATATCACATAAATGCTTCAGCACTTTTGAGTTTGGACCAATTGATTGTATACATGTACAGCATATATATATATATATATGTGTGTGTGTGTGTGTGTGTGTGTGTGTGTGTGTGTGTGGGTGTGTGTGTGTGTTGCCCTTACATAGATACACTTGTGGGGTACAGAAAACAAAAGAGCACAATGATGGCCTTTATTCCGTCATGCTTGGGCACAAAATACAATAGGAGAAGTGCTTGTGGGGTACAAAGTAAACAATACAGTTCCCCACAAGTCAATGTGTGTGAGGGCGTGCGGTGTGTGTGTGTGTGTGTGTGTGTGTGAACAGAGAATGATGGAACGGAATGAAGCAGGTCACTCGGTGTATTTACAAGCTTTCGGCCACTGGCCTTCAAGTTTATTTGCACCTCTCTCGCTATATATATATATATATATATATATATATATGTGGGGGGGGGGATCAGCATAGCTTATCATTCAAGGTTTGCAAGGTCTTATACTAACATAGCGCCAACTTGTGTCCAACTCAAGATAGTGTTTACATTGAAACATTCTTAGAGAAAATGTGACAGATTCATACCAAAAAGTGTGTTGCATTCTCAACCATGCGCGCGCGCGTATCACTTTCCCTCTGCAATTCCCTCCATAGAACCCTGTACATTAATCATGAAAAACGTAAATTTCAACTTTTAGAAATACTTATATCTTTTTCACTTTTTAACAATTTAATTCAGTTAAAAAGGAATATGAATATTGAAGAAACAAAGAAGCTGCTGAGCATAAAAATGTAATCATCTCATATGTAGAATTCTGGCCAATTTTGTTTGAAAACGGCCTTTTTATGTTGCCTCACAAAAACGTAGAACACCCAAATTACACGTGTTTCTATGGGGAAAGTAATCGACTCGCATGACATGGTAATTTTGTTAAATGGTTAGCAGTGCTGTTAATGGTGGGAATCAACCAGTTAAAAGGTTTCTTAAAAGAGTAAGAGTTCTAGGTTTGACCTTTCTTATTTTGACTTCTACTGGTTTGTAGAATTCTGGCCTTTTTATGAATTAGTTATGAAATATTTTGTGTTTTTAGACTGATTCTAAGCGCGCACACTGATCTCTACAGAGATCAGTGGCGCGCACGTGTCATTCTGATGACATTCAGGCTACGAGCAGATGCAACAAATTGCGCGAAACTTATTGACATGGAGGTTAGAATCACCTAAGTTCCAGGGTATCCTGGAAACCTGGTTTTTCTTCTTAGTGCATAAATGAGGCAAAGAGGTTAGTTTATAATATGAATCCTATATTTTATGAAATATAGCATGTTAGAAGTGCAAAATTAGTATATTTTGGCTCTTGATTTAGCAATTGTACATATAGATTACACACATTTCAAAGTCTGTTATACATGCATACATACACGTAGTAAATTACATGTGTAGCCAGAAATGAGGTCAGGTCTGTATTAAATTATTTTGTATACTATGACCATTGATGATGATGGTATCATATTGGCATGTATAAGAGATTCATTTACGATATTGTCCTTGAATAAGAAGTTTCAGACTTTGATTATTGGAGTTGAATGTCAAGGTGAATGACAAGGAAGGTCACACCATGTAAGTCAGCTATAGATCAAGCTGTAATTGAAACACATTGAGTCACCTAGTTTTAGAAAGTAATTAGTAATGATAGCAAATGATATGCTGATTATGTCAAGCTGTTAGATCTTTCATTTATCTAAAATACTTGTCACAAGAAGTGTTGAATTCATGTTTGAAGATAGGATGGATTATGATCAGTGTTGTTATTATGCACATGTATTTATGATGCTTTCATATATACTTTATCGATACTATGGAGCAAAAGCAAGGAAATGGATCAATTTCACAAAAATAAAGTATAAAAGAAGCTCTCTTTGAGACCTTTGTCCATCGTGTAATTTTTGGGCCTCAAATGCAGTGATAAGAAATGTGTCTTAAAGGTCATGTAGAGTTTTGGTAAGCCCTCAAAAAATGTTTGTCAGAGTTCTTCACTTTTTATTGAAAAATAGCAAGATACAAGCAATTCTAAGACACTGTGAAGATTTCGCCTCCTAACATTTAATATTAAACAAATAAGAGGCAAAAACTAATTCATATGCCGGGATAGGCACCTTAACTCCCAGGCAGCATGTGCTATACAATACACCATACACACAAGTGTAAAACCAATGAGTAGCTAGCTACACACAGTGAAACGCATGCTGCTGTGCGAGGAGCCGTCGGGGTGGAAGGGTCCTAGCACAATGGCAGTGATTGAGCATTCCTTACAGATATTTACATTGAAATTCACTAGAAATCAAAGATGGAATATCAAATGATCTCTTACAGACATCTTTTGTTACAAGGAGAACAACATGAGACCATATTTAACATGTTTCTTCCCAATTTCCTTTTTGCTATCAATACTGTATATGAGCTTTAACTTATTATATGATTGAGCAAGCCATAGGAAATTGTGTTCATGTAAGATGTAAATATTTTTGCTTGCAGAGCCCTGAGGATACCAGTACCGTTTTACCTTTCAACGTATTTGTTGTTTCATTTTATACTTATATTATAACAGAACAAGCTACTCAGGAAAAGGAAATGAAATAAGTAAATAAATAATTTCAGGGTCGGCGATTGAAGGGAGGGACAGGAGACGGCTCTCCCTGGAAATGTCAAGCGATGTCTCGACCAACTCCCAGAAAATTAAAAATATGCCCCAAAATTGTTTTAATGATAAATTAACGCTGACTCATCCTGTAGAAAGAGCAAAAGTATGGATACTAAGATCAGACTATGATTTGTTATATGATCAAAAACAGTTCTAAAATACAACCTTCCAATTGCTAAATTGCTAAATTTTCTCGCTCTCTCTACGCGACCTCGCAAAACATATATTTTACCAAGGGAGTCGCCAGAATGCAAAGTTTTTACACTTTAAAATGCACGATAATCTTATTCGTGAAGGGGTGGGTAGGTTGTATACCCTTACAGACCACAGATCCTCCCCCTCTCGGTCGTTTAAAGCTTCCTCTCTCACTATTAAATCCTCGTCGATACTCTGTAATAAGAATTTGTTTCAAACCATGCTGGCTGTTCTTTATTACGTTTACCTTTATATACATGTACATAACTGTATTCAAATTGTCTTGAATGAAGAAACTATATAGTAATTGTTTGATCATGTTCCTCAAACATTTAGTTTACAAATAAATAATTATCGGATCTTGAACCATGAACATGTACATAAGCACATAGAGACATGTTCAGCCTAGTCTCAAATGGGGAAATGAAAATGACATTCAAGTAAAATGTATCAAGTCAACTGCTTGTAGGTCTATTGAGCTTTGCAAAATATCGCACTTGGGGGGGGGGGGTGGTAACCAGCCCATAACCCCACTTTTAAAACCAACTCAGTCATACCTTATCTACACAAAAGACAAATGTGTCCCCAATAAATGTGTTATTGTGCCCCTTCAAATTTTCGAACCAAAAAGTTCTTGAAATTCTTCTTTCTTTTTTTTTTACTTGTCAGAAAATTCTAATTTGGGAATTGTGCCACCCCCTTATGCATGCATAATCGTGGATCCGCCCCATAGCAAAATGATTCGAGTCTACCTCACCCTAGACATCTATGATAATAGTTTGAACTCTGACTTCCACCACACCAATGTAAGATCTGTATTTCCTTTATTCAACCCGCATACAACATGTACAAATGGAGATTAGTCCTTCTCTAGGGCAAGAAAATCAATACTTCTGAAAATCGATAACTTTCTGTTCACTGATATGCAGAATGGAGTTTTCTTTATTTTAGCCATTACAAGAAAAGAGGCAATGCATGAACGTCCACAAAGTTTGAAGAACCGCTTGGGTATGGGTGTTATCAGCATCATTTCCTTGGCTATGTCTTTCGACTTCAAACTTTTAGGAGTAGGCAAATAAAATAAAATCATACTTGGAAAATGGTGGATCGTTGCTAATTCTCTTCTTGCTATATCTGTAGAAAATGTACCTGTGAAGACACTACAGTTTAAAACTGTCGCATCGTACCTGCTGTAGTATAAGGTGAGCATTTTAGAGACTAACAGTCTTTCACTCTCTGTATGGCAGGCAAAATGCTGAACTCTATGTGATTTGTGCAGAGAAAGTCATTTTTATTCCTTTGTGTCACTGTTTTTTATGCTTTTCATATTGTTGTGACATTTGGTAATGTTTTTTTGTAAATTCCATTTCCTCTTCATTATTTTCTTTACAATTATGTTACCTTTGTTTACAGAGCCATTATTTTTAAAGCTATCTGCCACCTTTCTATATCTACATTTCTATAAAGTTGATAGCACACCATTTATGTGAAGATGTATATCCTGTTTTTAGCTTGGTATAACCATCATCACTGTAAATTTTATTATGCATAATTGGTATTGTTTTTTGTCATGGTGACGGGAGAATGACATCAGAGAAGAAAGAACGAAGAAATTTCGGGTGATGTTTCTATCCGAATATTCATTCAAACGCAGTTATATTTATCTTACTTTTTATAACTATGCCGAATTCTCTCAGTCATAATTCTGTAATGTGGGCCTCTCAAATAGTCAAGATTTTGAGTTGATAAATGAGCGATTTCCTTGATGGAAAATCACTAATATTTCTATCTAGGAAAGCTCATCGACAGCGGTTTGAGCTAATTTCCAAGAATGTGTTTCAACTCTTCCAATTTGCCCATTGCAAAGTTAATACAATATCACATGACTTACTTTTGCAAACAAACAATTTACTTGTAAGAGCAAATTATATATTTTGGTAATTATTATTCAGTTGTCAGAATCAACCCGAATTTCCTCGTTCTTCCTTCCATAATGTATTACCATTGCTAAATAATACAAATAATGCATTTTACAATTAGCAGTGATGATGGTGACAGGATTATATTTCTGTAACTCCTACACTCTTTTAAATGTCCTCATGTTTACAAAATTGTCTCTGCTTGATATATAACAAATTCACAATTCTTGGGGGATCAGCTTCTTCTCCTCCTCCTTTTCTTCTTCTTCTGCTTCTTCTGCTTCTGCTTCTGCTTCTTTTTTCGTCTTCTTCTGCTTCTTCTATTTCTTTTCCTTCTTCTCCTCCTTCTTCTTCCTTCTTCTTCTTCTTCTCCTTATTCTTCTTCTCCTTCTTATGCTCCTTCTTCTTCTTCTTCTTCTTCTTCTTCTTCTTCTTCTTCTTCTTCTTCTTCTTCTTCTTCTTCTTCTTCTTCTTCTTCTTCTTCTTCTTCTTCTTCTTCTTCTTCTTCTTCTTCTTCTTCTTCTTCTTCTTCTTCTTCTTCTTCTTCTTCTTCGTCTTCTTCTTCTTCGTCTTCTGAAGTATGATTACCCTTATGGTTATAATTGCTATGATTCCCTTTTTTCTCTCTCTACTATTTTCCTTTCTCTAACAGACTGTTCATCGGATTATGTTTTTAGTTCTTCGCGGAATAAAGTAAAATGGAAGCCGGAAGATGGAAGCAAATAGCATTCATTGGGCTGATGGCGGTAACGTGTCTAATATTTTCATTATTCAGTGCTCAAGATTATGATTTTCTTCGCCGCGATGCTATCCCGCTGCCCCGGAAAGCTCTCCAAGCGATACGACAGTGGGAGAGTGATGATACAAAAAATACGACGCTCATATCCAGTGCAGGTAATGGGTATTCTTCAAGCCTCAAGGACACCCAAGCGATAGGATCTTCACCAACTTGTTTCCGTCAGGTTCAGGTCTGGAGTGGCAGCAAGCAGCACAAAAAGCCACAAGACTTCGAATGTCCAGGGCTAGAATGTAGTATTCGTTTTGTTCAAGATACCAGCTTTAATACAATGAAGAAGAGTGATGCGTTAGTTTTGTTCCATAGAACCCAATGGGACTGGGATGAGATGCAGAGGAGACGCCCATTAAAGCAAATTTGGGCTTTTTACTCCTTAGAGAGTCCTCTGCACACAAACAAGAACGCGATTCCACCTAAGAAATATCAATACGTGTATAACTACACGATATCTTACAGGCCGTCTTCAACTATATACGGTCCATATGGTATTTATGACACCACTCAACCACAAATTCCTCCAGATGAAGATCGAAATTGGGCCAAGGAGAAAACAGGTATGGTAGTCTGGATGGCATCAAATTGTCAAGATTCTTCATGGAATCGTTATGGATTTGTCAAGAAACTCTCCCAACACATTCAAGTCGATATTTATGGAGGATGTGGAACTCTACACTGCAAAAGAGATACGAATGACTGTTGGAATCGTATCAGTAAATATAAGTTCTACTTGGCTTTGGAAAACAGTGAATGCAGAGACTATATTACAGAAAAGTTTTGGCGAAATTCTCTAGAGCATGATGTCGTCCCTATTGTGTATGGCCCACCAAAGAAGGATTACGAGCAAGTTGCACCACCAAATTCCTTTATTCATCTCCAGGATTTTAAATCTATTGGTGATCTTACTAAATATCTCAATATTCTCAATTCAAATGATACCTTATATAATTCATACTTCGAATGGAAAAGACATGGATCAGTAAGGCGAGTCGCTAAGAAAATTATTTTATCTGCACCTTATCTTTGTAAGGTGGTCGAGAAACTGTTAGACGATGAAAAGGATTTGTCTAATGGTAATCTTCAAGAAGGGGAGATGGTTTTTGACGTGAATAATTGGTGGACAACGTCATGTATAAAACCATCCGGTTTCCCTCACAATATCTAACCTCCCTAATTTCTAACCTAACAGTACTGTTAACCCGTTGACTACTGAATGCTCTCATTCTCGAAAGGTGCCTAACTTAAGCCCCCGCCTAAGTCATGTAAGTGTGCAGATTTAGGCCATCGAATTATGGAGCGCAAAATGTCACCTACTTAATAGTTCTGTGACTAAATGTAAATACAAAAAGCGACACAATAGAATTGATTTATGATGCTCATTTCATGCCCGAAAATAATTTTGTTTCTTTATTTTGTTACATAAATATAGTAATTCATACAGGACTTAGGGGTTGACGAATGGCCTTCCATAAATCAGTGGCCTAAGTTAATGCTATGGTCACATCCCAGAAAATCAGCTTGCTCGGCGGCCGGGCGGCGAGTTTTTAGCCAATTTCGCCCGGGCACCGAGCGGCGGCCGCCCGGGCACCGCTCGGTCGTCGCTGAAGTTTTAGCGCGGAGTTAAAATTTCGACGGCGCCTGGCCACTTTTCACTCGCCGCCCAAAATACGCTCGGTGTCCGGGCGGTCACTCTGATTTGTGACCAGAACTTTAGGCCACTTTCGAGAATATGGGCCATAGACTTTATACAGTTACCACTCGGTTCCCTTGGGGAATGGGTTAAAGTAAATCGCGATGCTGTCAACTTTAATTATACTTAGTATCTGGATTTTCTACTACTATAAACCCAATAGGCTGACAATAACTGCTAATATACATTGTAAGCGTATTTTATTTTTTATGTTTTAGTGATGTTTATGTGTGTTTATTTCTCCTTTTTTTTCACGCATATCTTGTCTCGTTTCTTTACTGCCATATATGTATATGTATACATAATTACATACATGTATTTTGTAATTCTCTCTTATTGGGAAACCTAGCTTTTACAAGCTGTGCTTTTCCTTACGTTTTCCCATGATACTGCCTTTTCTATTGACTAAAGTAAATTTTCACTGTTGATTACATTGAAAATGTTATTGATTATGATATCTGTATTCGATATTTGAACTATGTATACTTTCAACTGCAATGTTCACGTCAGATTTCTGCAGTATTATGAAATTAATTCATTCACTTCGTGAATAGATAGTACGATTGCAATGAAAAGATGGATTAAGTCAGATGTTTTCACCATAATCTTTAACCGTTTATATGTATTTTCGCTATATTTAACAGCTTATATTTCAAATTTTTAATCAAACGGACGTCGAATGAGATAATTCAAGGACCATTCCTGGTGGAACCACCAACGGTTAAAACCTGCTTCAAATAGGCTTAAAATGGATTTTATTTTGCTGTTATTGATGGGGGGGGGGGGGGGGCGGCGTTGATCTTGACCCAAAATGGGAACGCGTATCTCTGTAAACTTTAGCCTAATTTTGTTGTTATTGCTATATTTATAGAGGTAATAATACACGTTATCAAGATTCGTCATTATTTTCATTGGGGTTTAGAGTAAAAGATGTATATTAGGTGGTTTGACAGGGAGTGACCCACAGAGCATTCAATGAAACATCACATGCCCCTGGTAAAACTATACGGAGTGTAGTACAGCCAAATGCTAGACAACCTCAGTGAGTTGGAGGTTTTATCTTCTTTGTACTGTTTCAGTGCTGTACGCGGTCTAAACTACCTCCATAGTTTCATCTTTTGGGGGGAGCCCCATGGATTTCAAATGAATTCATGAATTGCGAACTAAAATTATCATGGAGTGAAATTTGTGTCAAATTAACCATGAAAAGGGGCACTTTGGCTGAACATTTGACTAAAGAATTTTTTTTTTTGCGATTGTTGTTTATTTGTAAACTTTCGGCACGATAATGAATGAAGGTTACAAAAAATGAATATATTTTGCTTTTGAATAAAATCAATAAAATATCAGAGATGAAAATGAGCACGCCTTTGGAAATTACTTCTTTTTCACACTTAATTTATTGTCTATCGAAAAGTGTCCTTGCTTTGAACATGAATTAATGTATAAAAAATGCAAAAATATAAGAAAAAAAAATACAATGTAGATGGTGTGAATCATCTTTCACATGTAAACTCTCATATTTAGAGTTTAAGTAGCAATAAGTACGAGCTGATTTATTGATTAAAATTTAATGAAATCGATAATTTGTTTTTCCCTGAGAAGCCTCACGTAGCATGATTTCTTTGTCATCCTTTGTTTCGCCCAGATGTATGTATGGAAGAATAGCCGTATTTATTACTTAAAGGTAAATCCAAACTTAACGGCAAGTTGCTCTGAAAGAAATCAGAGAAGCAGATTTGTGTAAGTTTGAACGAATTGGATTTGGACATGTAATAAGAAAGTTTTGAATTTCTGAAAGTTGTAATCACCATATATATGGGAATTTTAGATTGGCCAAATAGGTAATCTCAATGTGATATAGTGGCGGACAATTCCCCCATTTGCTCCGACACAAAGTGTATTACTCGGTAGGATCTTTTTCATTCATGAGGACCTATATAACAATATGCTATCTACAATATAAATTTTGAGTACTGCCCCGAGGGTAAAGGCGCTTCGGAGAAAACCGCAAATTAACGATATTTTTTGTGTACGACAAACGGAAGAGATATCCGCCAGTGTGTCACAATCGACTCACCAAATTGCCAATTTGAGATTCGCACAGATGAAGTGATCTCATTTTTCAAACATCCACAACTTTTTTTATTCCTTGTCCGATTTCTTCCAAACTTTCACCATCCTGTTTTTCTTATTTTTCTGTTTTCACACAAATCATGTTATTACTAAGGTGGAATAGACCTTCACAAAAAAAAGGATTCACTAAAATGTAGCCACCAAATCAAACAATGACATAATTATAGATTCAGATTCATTTATTATCTATACTGCGATCATAAAACTGTAACATATACACGCATAACATCACAGAATGTATGAATACCATTATTAAAAACAAAGGAGAAGCTCCCCGATTTCACCCAGGCTACAAAACGGTCGGTCGCCGCTCTGATTTGTTACCAAAGCTTAAGATGGTCTAAGTAACTTTAAGGGGTCAAATATTATGGATAAAATGGGGTGACTATTTTGGGACAGGCTCCTGGCCTATATCTGCAATTTAGTTAATATTTCTGTCACTGGGCCTGCATCAGATTTTTTTATTGAATAATGACATAACATATATTTTACAGTGGTCCATTATCATCAGAGGAGTGCTGTCATCCTATTTACATGAATTTCTTTTGCCAAGGCATGTGTTGTATAATATTTTGTCTGTAAATCCACATGGCAAAAAAAAAAAAAAAAAAAAAAATCAGAGGTCCCCCAAAGTGACCCTCCTTTGAAAGTCTAAACATCAAATTAGCAAGAGGACTGGTTGCTGTAAGACTGTTGTGCACACTTGCATTTCAAAATTGACCTGAAAGATAACACTACCCACTCCCCCCCCCCCCCCCCCCCCCCCCTGCTCCCCACTGAGCGAGTTTTTGAGGGCTGGCGAGGAAAAAAAAATACGGGTCTCCCTTCAAGCAGAATGTTAGAATTGACCAATTTTTTTTGTTTTGTTGCTTGTCAGAGAATTATGGAGGAAAACATCTGATAACTCCCCCCCCCCCCCCCCCCCCCCCCCCCCCCCCTCCCCACTGAGCGAGTTTTGGAGGGCTGGCGAGAAGGAAAAAAATACGGGTCTCCCTTCAAGCAGAATTTGCCCCCCTTGTAGAAAATCCTAGCTATGCCACTGCCTGCACATCCCGATCAGTTATAACGGTATTAGAGACCCGAGAGTTACTACAGTGAGGCACATTTTACGCCAAATACTTAATAATAAACAATTTAAGGAAGTAACTTTTTATTAATTGGGACAAACTTAAGTAATGTATGTTGAAAAATGGTTCATGAAATTATGATGTAATTACGTTGTTATATTCTGTTGAAAATGGAAAATAAATGAAATGAAATTAAATGAAATGAAATCCCCCCTTCTCTCTCTCTCTCTCTCTCTCTCTGTTTCGCTCTTTTTTTCTTACCCCTATCTCTCTCTCTCTCTCTCTCTCTCTCTGTTTCACTTCAACCTATGCTTCTATCATTAAATACATATACGTATCTATATATAAAGCCCGGATGGAGCAATGTCACCAGAGCAAATGTCAGCAATAGCCCCATCTACGTCGAGAAGTCAAAATCTACCGTTTACCGTCTTCTTGATTGGCATCGATGGTGTTGGGATAGAAATGCATCTCAGTCCAGTCACATTTTTTTAAAGAACTTGTCACCCATCAATACCGAATTATCCCATTCTAATATAGGCTTTAATACAGGGAGCACCCGGTTCCCGTGGGCAATGCGTTAAGTACATGCTTCATTATCAATTGCGATCACAATCAGGGACGGACTGGGACTAAAATCCGAGTGGGGCCCCTATTTTGTATGACCGGCCCTTTTAACCAAAAATATTGACCGGCCCATGAGGAAAACTCCCCACACTTCCCCTATGGCCAGTTCACCCCTGATCACAATTAAAAACCTCTCCAATCACAAATATCATCACCGTTTAATATCACCCCAATCACTATCATCATCACAATCAACATCACTTCAATTCCAGTAGACCGGTTCGGTAATGTATGCAAATTTATGCACCTTTCTTCTCTGAGCACCTAGTGACGAGCTATTCCAAACCTGCTTTGTATAAACTGATAAATGAGCCTCAATGGTAGGAATCCAGTTTGCATACATTACTTGTTGATATGTCCGGCAAACTTACAGGTTGTCAAGAACAACCTTTGTTTGAAAGCTATGTTTAAAATTTGCATACATTACCGAAGCGGTCTATTGTCCCACATTACCCTCACCACCACTTTCTTCTTGAGGCCACCGCACACCTTACGATCGGTCTGCGATCCGATTTGTGAAATTAATCGCTATGGCATTAAATATTGGCATTTTAACAAATGAAATCTACCCTATTCAGGTTCTGAAAAGTAATATGAATACTTAACATAGGGTTTGGGTGAGCTGTCAGCTTTCTACAGGGAATAAGGGCAAGATTAGTTTCAAATCGTAGGCAGTCGTACGATTTTTGTGACGTCACTACGACTCAGAGCCGATTTGGCCATTCCACCAACTAGAAAACTCGGCAAAGGCCGTATTATCGATTTTACTATCTGTATGACAATTCAAACCCTCAATGAAAAATATTTTTCATTTTTAAATGATTTTTCAAATGATATTACATTTTCTTCTGAAATCGGAAAAAGGTGTGCGGTGGCCTTTAAACATAATCACCATATGTGTATTTTTTAAAACATTATCGTCATTCCACTAATATCACTACAATCGCAATGGTTACCTGGTTACCTTAATATTCAGACACTATAGCGTCATTACCACTAGCGTCACTACAAACAGGGGTATGTAGATCCAGGGTTCTGCACAGAGAGAAGAGGGGGGGGGGGCACGTTCGAAAAAATCTCTGACATCCCCCCCCCCCCCGATATAATTATCACAATTTCCAGGTGCCTTTTAGGATCTAAAGTTTGAAAGGGAAGGGGGGGCAGAAAAACACAATTAGAGGGCGCACGTTTCGATTTTGAGGGGGGCTGTGTCCCTCAATCCCCCACTGCAACAAACACCATCGACACTACCATAGACATCATTCTAATAAAACTAACTACAACTTTCATACCGATCATTCACACCACTTCCATCAAAAGCATGAAATAACCAACCATGATGACCTGCACACTTCTCACGTTAAAATGATACTCAAATCGGGTTTGTAGTGCGATACGAACTTTTACCTGTTTACTCTGCCTGAAAGACACCATACACATGAGCTCAGCTTCAGACTGGATAGCAATATTGTTAGGTTTCCTGTTATTTAACTATATGTGTGGTGTTCTAGGATTCCTCCCGGTCGGGAATAGTGAAAATACTTTCACACTAAACAATTACATAAAGGTATTATGTTCATCATAGATCAAAAGCAAATGTATTAACTATTGTAACTCTGGCTTTACAATTTTTATATCGCCTGTTGATATTACTGAAAATCTATCTCTAAATTGCATTTCACTCAGAGAAATCAAACATTAACAGATTAAGACATTACTGCGATTACGTAATGAAAAAAAAAAACTGGGCAGTGGTCTATGCAATGCAAATTTTAGTACCCTGAAATGTCCATCCACATCAGTATGGACTTCTTTAGGAACATTCACCACTAGCGTACCCAAGGGGGGAGGGGGGCAGAGTGCCCCCCCCCCCGACAACTTTTGACAGGAAAAAAAAATACTTTTACCCTTTTTTTTTTGTTGCTTGTCAGAGAATCATGGAGCAAAACGTCTGATAACCCCCCCCCCCCCCCCCCCCCCAACTGAGCGACTTTTTGAGGGCTGGCGAGAAGAAAAAAATACGGGTCTCCCTTCAAGCAGAATTTGACAGTTGACAAAATTTGCTCCCCCTGTAAAAAATCCTGGGTACGCCACTGACTTTCACAATAAGTCAAAATGTTCCGATATTTGTGATTTATCTGAAACATTGCAAACACTACTTTAATTAATGACTTTTTTTTTTCTGAAACCTTACTGTAGATCTACAGACACACCCATGGACAAGTTGAATATAAAAAAAAAATTGATGCATATTAGTCCCACAATATATATTGCTTTGCAATGATATGGTAGTGTATAAATTTTGATTTAAAACTCAAGGTATATATTGCTTTACAGTGGTAGTGTATAACATCAAAACACAATGTCAATAATAATATCAATAAAACACATTTCAACCACCATCTAACATTTTTACAAATGTGTGAAATATCATAAATCACACTTCACCAATTAAGATGTTACATCAAAACAATGAGAATGTACATAATACTGTGCTAGGTTGCTTAAAATGTCTTCCCAACGGCCTATGAACAAGCAGCCAATGGGCGTTCCCTCTTATATTGTAACTTATCGTGTGTTTATGAATACTTAAGCAATATGTAAACGAAGGAACAGATAATTATGCTGAGTGTATAATGCTACATTCAGACTTCCACGTAAAGCCAAGTCGTAGGCGTCTCGTAGTGCCCTGGTAGCTGTCGTTGGCAACACGTATAATACAGTGCGTATACAACAACAACAAAACAAACAAACAAACAAACAAAAACGTTACACTTTTGGAAAATCTGTTAAAATTACATTTCAAGATATTTAGAAGATTTTTTTCATGTCGATAGATGCCTAATAGTCTCTTCTATCAAGTGCCACTAACAAAACAAATTTTTGTTCACGCTTGGGCGAGCTCTGACCGTTTTTGTCAACGGTGTGAAAATTGATTTGCGCCAAAGTGAAAGGAGAGGGAAAATTAAACCAGCAGTCTGAATACGTACTCCCATTCAAACAAATTGCTCTTTTGCATAAATTTATGATTATGTTATGATTGTTTAGGAATTTTGTGTCAATTTTTCTATCATAATTTTAATGTTTTCAATGCTTTATGCATGGGCGAGAATCAATAATGTGTAATTACTTCAAGATCTTTTATGTACAGTTTTCACAATTCACAGACACATTAAATCCACATGCCAGTCATTCAGTCAAGAAGAAATGTTCCAAATTAATACATTCAATCAATCAATCATAGAATCAAATAATTATTCAATCAACAATTAACCCATCAATACTGTACATCAAACGATATTTCAGTAAGTCAGTCAGTCAATCAATCAATCAATCAATCAGTGCATTAGACAGTCATTCTATCATTCAGCCAGTCAGTCAATCAATCAGTCAATCAGTAAAGTAATCATTTAATAAACAATCAATCAAACAATCTATTGATTGATCAATTAATCATTAAATTAAACAAAACCATCGATCAGTCAGTCAACTAGTCAGGAAGTCGGGCAACTCTGTCAATGAATGAATCAATCAATCACATTGTAATTCAATAAATTATTCACAAACACATCAAAGCACTTCCAAACCAGTCATTCATTCAAGAATGCCAAATTAATCAAATTTCAATCAATCAATCTATCAATCTATTAATCAGTCATTCAATTAACCATGTAATGTCGCTTTAATGTGTCTGTGTACTGTGAATGCTGTGCTTAAAAAGATCTTGAAGTAATTACACATCATTAATTCCCACTCATGCATACAGCGATGAAATCATTAAAATTATGATCGTAGAAAATTGACTCAAAACAAAATAACATAATCATAAATGTACAGCAAAGATGAATTTGTTTGAATGGGAGTCACAAGCGTAACCAACGGGTGGGGGGGGGGGGAGGCAGGGGGCAGAGTGCTCCCTGACAACTTTTGACAAAAAACCCCAAAACAAAACAAAAATTGTCGACATTGATAACCTTTTTTTTTTTTTGTACCCCTCTTGACGCCAAGATCCAGATACACCACTGATGGGAGTACTTATTTGGACTGCTAGTTTAGTTTTCCGTCTTCTTTCAATTTGAAGCAAGTCATTCAATTTGGCGCAAGTCATTTTTCACACGCTGGACAAAAACAGTCAGTGTTCGCCCAAGCGTGAACGAAAATTTGTTTTGTTAGTGGCACTTGATAGATGAGACTATTGGGCATCTATCGACATGAAAAAAATCTTCTAAATATTTTGAAATGTAATTTTGACAGATTTTTCAAAAGTATATTGTTTTTAGATACGCACTGTATAAACCCAAAGGCCATCTAGCGCCATATAACGCCACACAAGGCAAGTAAAAACCTCGTAATGCCACGCGGTGCCGCATGTGATTCGGCCCTACGTCAATAGATAAGGTTGATTTTACGGGGTAACAGTTTTTATTAAGTGATTTCTGGGTTTTGTCTTTGCCAAAGAAATAACAATAATAATAACAATAATAATAATCATCATAATCATAATCATAATCATAATAATAATTATATCTAGAGTTGAACAAGTACAACTATACAGGTGGGCTGTGGAATGGTCATAGCTATGGGTCATGAGGTCAACGGAGCGCACGCTCGGAAAGAATGTTTAAATGGCCTGCAACATGCCCAAAATTGATTTTAGATCATTTTGAGAATTTTCAGAATTTGCGCGCGCTATTTTACCGACGCGCGCGTACGTCAGCATATCCCAATTTTAATTCATATAATGTCAGTGGCCTATAACAACTGTCTATTTTAGTCCACTTAAGGTATTTTTTACGATTACGGGTGCGTGCGCCTATGCGCGCGTTAAAGAAAAATACTAAATGATAAAGGTTGAAATTAAAATTCTAAAATATTGAACGATTAGACATTTTTATGCTGTTTAAAGTACTTAATATAATTGACGCGCCCGCACTCGCTGAAAAATTTGAAATGTTTGAAATGGCCTGAAACATGCCCAAAATTGGTTCTAGACCATTTTGAGCATTTCCAAATTTTGCGCACGCGCAACTCTACTGACGCGCGCGTTTAATTAACTTGCATCATACTGAATATGGTTATGTTATGAATTTCCATTGCCGAGATATAGTAAAGTCGGATTTTTACAAAATAACGCCTAGAGGACGTCACGATAATATGACTGTGTTGAAAATGTACGGGTGCCGAGACAATAACCATATCTACCTTCGTACCGAATTAGAGTACATTTGAATAAACCATTTTTTAGATATTGTAGACACAAATAAGTGGGTAGAAATAAAAATAAATAAATAATAAATAATAGTAAGGAAAATTTCGTACAAAAACATGAGGTGGCCTGTACTTGAATGTACAGCCCACCTAATAATAATGACAATAATAACTATAATAATAACAATAATAATAATAATCATCATCATCATAAAGGCAATAATCATAACAATAATGATAATAATATATCAATATTAATTATGATAATCATCATCATCATCATCACTCCCGCTCTATACCTTCCAGTAATACCCAATAACGACTACGTATATGCCGTAATTGCCTCTAGGTTGACTTGAAAAAGGAAGAAGTTTGTTGACGGGGAAGAAATATAGAGGTAAAAGAGAAAAAAGATATAATTATCAGTTGGACATGTTGGATCACCTATCAAACTTAATTTGCTCATTTTTGTTTCATTCTATGACTTCTTAATGGGTAAGTTGGACCTCAAGCCATCTAATTTATTGTTATTTATTGATATAGGATTTAAAATCGGAGAATCATCCAGTTGATTAAAAAAAAAAGGAAACACCTCTGACCCTTGAATGAGAAAAAAAATAGATTTTCCGAAAATGGGGATACTGATGTATAGTAGGATTTGACATGTTTGAAGTTGGAGATTTTTCCAGCTAATCGAAAATAAGGACACCTCACCCCACCACCCCCCCCCCCCCCCCCCCCCCCCCTGAACGAGAAAATAGATCTTGATGGTTTTTCTATATTTGGGATCCTATTCGGTAGGATTTGAAGAAGGAGCTTTCTCTACCTGATCAAAAATAGGAGCACCTTCGGCCCTGGAACGAGAAAATAGTTCTCTGACGGCTTTCCGAAATTTGGGGTACTGTAGCGTGTAGATGACAGGATTTGCGCAGCTGTTAAAGAATGCTAAGACGACAAGGGCACGATCCAGAGGACCATAGAGATAGGACAAGGGGAGGAATCCAAGATTGAAAGCAAGATAGGCCGATTGATTAGGACCCCAACTAATAACGAAAATAACGTTGATAACGAAAATGAGCTTAATGACCCGACGCTTAGCTAATAGGTGACGTGTGCTTGGCTGAGCAGCAGAACCGTCGCCTGTCTTGAAACGCAGGGATTCACGGTGAAGGGCTAGGGCAGTCAAGGACTGCGTAACCAGCATGACTGCCATTGGTAGGACCAGCACTAAAATGAAGGAAGTAATGCCGAGGACCTCTGCGCCATTCGCTGTGGGAAATTGGAGGACGCAAGAATGAGTCTCAGGATCTACAAAGAACACAAAGAAGGCGAAGCTGTTAAGGATGAAAGCCATGACCCAGACAATGACAATCGCCAGCCTTGTTCTCGCTGAGCTGAATAGAATCCGAAGCTTGAAGGGATGGATGATAGCGACGTACCGTTCCACGGATATTGCTGTCAAGGTGAAGATAGATGCACTGACTGAGATCCACATGAAGCGAGAGGTATATACCACCTTGCAGTAGATTTCACCCAGCAAGCCAGCGGGGATATTAGATACATCAGGGATCGGAATGAGGAACACCGACGTCAGGAAATCGGCAATGGCCAAGGCACCAAGAAGCGTATCTGTTGATCGTCGTGCTTTCTGGCGCCTAAAAACCACTGCCATGACCAGGAGATTTCCTACAATCCCAGCCATCGCTGACAAAAGCTGGATGATCCTCCACCAAGGCCAGTCGATACGTTGTTCCATCCACAGCTCGAGGGTGTCCACAGACCCAGCAGTAGAATATGAGTCCTCTGAATCAAAATTAATGGTGTATAACTCATCGCTAGTATGGCTGGCATCGTGGCTGACATTGTGGCTGACATCGTGGCTGGCGTCGTGGCTGGTAGAGTGCTGGAGGCTGATTTCTGTAACGAATGCAGTCGATAAACCTAAAGAACCATTTCCAGTGACACCGAGAGTTTCTTCCGTTTGCTGAGCGTCATACTGTCTAAATTCGACGGTAGCTACAACGAACAGGATGAAACTAGTGGACAAGAAGTTTGCCATTTTTTCGATCTGAAAGTAACAATATAATAATATAATATATAATAGATTGAAAACACTTGAAAATATGAACGATATTTTGTTTTTCAATAACCTTGAAACTATTTAAAGGACTTCCTAGGATATGAAGGGTTAGTAACCTTACCCAAACCATTGCTCTCTCCAGTGTGCCGTCGCGCCTCGTTATATTAACAACATAAACAGATACAGATAATTTTGTGGTATGTTTCTACATGCAGTTTCATCAGAGAAATTCAATTTTGATTTTGTTTTTGTTTTGGGGGTTTTTGTTGTTGTTGTTGTTGTTGTTGTTGATGCTATTACTAAATATTTCCCGGTATTGTTCAAAGAATCACCGGCTATTGTAGAAGAAAAAAAAGAAGAAGAAGAAGAAGAAGAAGAAGAAGAAGAAGAAGAAAAAGAAGAAGGGAAAGAAGTAATTATATACACAAGACACTTCATAATTATGACAATAGATATTTTTACTGATTTCAACATGCTGCCAGTACCATCAGTCTTGTTTCATGATATCCATGCCGAAACTAATTCTTACTCAAACGTTACAAAACTAGTTCTTACTCAAACATTACATTATGTATAAAAGATATATCATTGTTATCCATACCATTGATGTATTCTGTTCCATATAGAAAATGGAGAAAATTCGAAAATGAGATGTCACCATGAAGGGGGGGGGGGGGGGTCTAATATATATCACAAATATTTAACGATAACATCCTAAAAACAAATAGCGCCTCTCCTGATGTACCTATGTAAACTGTAAAACCAACCTTTAATATTGGCTTTATAGTTCTGATACCATCTTAAAGAATAAAACAGAAGGTATCTGCTACTATCATGACTGCAAAGAACTAATTCCTCCAAGTATTTTACAAAATTAATGTTGCCTCCCAAACATTTCTCTCTTTTTTTATCAGTGGAATGTAGTATTTGCTCTTTTCTGGGACTATTCATTTTCTTTTTACCTTTACTCTATGGCAGCATTGTGAGGCAATAAATATCAATACTTTAGGATCAATAAATTTTCTTAATGTATCAAGCGGATGAAAATCAAATAAAATGAAGTTCTTGAATGATCGAAAAGAATTGAAACTCAACTGACAAATATGTCAGTTATTCAGTAACATGCCATTCAAATATGGTATTAATGAGGACTAAAAATTTATTGAAATGGATACCCAAGAATATTTCAAGAGAACTTATACTATACACGTGTACAGATCATTCACCATTGGTCTTTGATTGCCATGGTAACTAAATTTTACGTCATTCAACATTTTGATCGATATCCATTACTAAATTTAAGCAAATATGAGCATTTTATGAGAAGTTGGCAGACAACCAAAAGGATTTGTAAAGCTTTAAAAAAAGGACTCGAGTCAGTTCTCTAAAAGTGATCGATATTCCTGAAAAGTTTGAAAAGCACCAGTCAGAGGACAATGATTTTATAAGTGATATATCAAAAGACGTAAAAAACGATTATAAGCCTCAAAGAAAGATAAATCATGAAACCTTTTGGAAGGAATATGGTGTGTTATTTTTAATCCCTTCCGTGCAGTGGATGATGATCCATGGTGTTTAACTATGTGTTTGGGCCAATAGCAGCAATCTTCTTCCTGGAAAAAAAAAACCCCGGTATCTTCATGGTAAAGTTTATTCCATGGAAGATATTTCATACCTAATCTACCAATAAAACAAGCATAAAAAATAATGATTTATCTTCCAAAAGTTCATTTATATACAATTATTCATTATGATTGTGACACACAAGGGGTTCATATATGCATTTTTGATTTTTCTTTTGGTTTAACAATGTTGGGAAAGCTCCTACAGGCCATTGCTATGGAGCGAAAGAAAACTATATGCGTACTGCGATATGGTTGCCTCACACTTTTTCAGTAGATTAGTTTCAGATGTTAAAGTCACTTTAGAAGTAAATAAAATGAGGTTTTTTTTTTCTTAGTTAAGCAATTTAACACTCTTTTAAGTTTCATCCGATGTAATAATTAATGATTTAAGGGAACTATAGCAGGATCTTAAGATTCGGGGCAGACTGAGCGGCAAGAAAATATCCTGTCTTCGGATATTTTTCAGAAGTGATTCTAACATTATCATGTGTTTGGTTTCGTCCCCCCCCCCCCCCCCCCCGCATGATACCAGTGCCCCATCTACGTCTGTTCCATCCCTACGCCATTGTCCAAATGTCATTTCACTCTTGGTTAATATGATTTACATGTTGGACCATTTGCATATTTTTCAGAGTATTTAATTTTTTTTTAAAATACTTTATTGATATACATTAAAAATATAGCATAAAAAAAGACAAATCACATACAAATGTTAGATAGTAACAATCACAGGCGTCGGAACGTTGGGTTCGGACAAAGGATGGGGGTATTTTTTGTTGGGCGGAAAAAACATTGCCCAATGCATTTTCCAAGCCCAATGTTCCGATGCCTCTGGTAATAATGAGAATACTATTCCTATACCCTTTATTTTGAGTAAGATGAACATATTGTGATATGGTGTAAAAACAAAAAGATGACGCATGAGAACCCTTTTCTCCTTTTTTGTTTTATATTTGTCCTATAAATAATAATTTTCATTCTTATCAAACTCGATCAGCTAATGATTTTCACTTCCCCAAATACGAACATCCTATGCAAAAACTATTCTATTTTCACCGGTCCTAAACTGTTTTTTACCAAAAGAAATAAAAAAACTTAGTGTCGCTCCATTCTTTTAAACGTAATCTTTAAAAATACCTGATAGATAGATATCGCAGCGGCTAAGCTAATAGTAGAAATAGATTAAACTCTGTTCCCTTCTATTATGTCTGTATGTCATGTATATGCTTTTGCTCATTTATATATTTATATTGTTACTTTAATTTAATCAATTTATGATTTATGGCATTAAAGATGAAATTTGATATTTAGTACTGTTACACCTATACATTAAGCTTTACTTTCAATTTTCGATTATATATTGAGAGCCAACACACTTAAGACTACATTTTGTCTTCCTGCTGTCTCCCTCCACAATGATGTAGTGTCTATTCCCCTTTTTCATTCTGTTTTGATATGCTTTATTATCATTAATTTCATTGTAAATGTTGATGACTTATATTTGTATTTTGTAAAGTACTCTTTTTAATGTACTTGCCTAATAAACTTTTTAAGATATTGATGTAGAACAATTTCTTTTCAAACGAAGTCCCATATTCCCTGCATATAGATAGGTAACATTTGGGTCACTTTGGATGATGTTAATATCTACCGGATCGTAAAACATAAAACTAACTTTATTTTAATTAACTATATTTTCATTTATGTCAGTCATACTAATTCAAGTAACAGTCCAATATTTCCCACCTTGACTGTTAAAATAATTGATCAAATCTACCATTTCATCAATGGTCATGTTTTTCACAAATTACAGATACAGTGGGAGGGGCATTTGATGAAAAGAATCGTTCAAAGTATGACGGCCAGAGGTACAGAAAAATCAAGTGAATTTTCTCGCACTTATAAAATTCTACATTCCCGGCATCCTGACTGCCAGGAAATTTCCTATTAAAAAACGGCAATTTATTTTTAACAGTATACAGTAAGTGTAAGGAAATAACATATACAATAGCTTTGGCAACTCTCATGGAAATAAATCCAATGTGAAAGGAAATGAGAGAATAAGTGTGGCGTAGCTTAAATCAAAGCTTCCCAGAGCTGTCCTCCCTTTTTGGAATTTTTGCAAAGGTTGAAAAAATGTCCCCGCCGGAGATCGATTTGTCAATCTGCCGGCGAATTTAAATCTGGTGTCGCCGAAGCCACTGGCCCGTCTCCGTGGTCTAGTGGATAAGGTATTGGTGTTCTAAGCCAGTGACCTGGGTTCGATCCCCGGCGGAGACATTTTTCAACCTTTCCAAAAAGGGAGCAGCTCTGGGTAGCTTTGATTTAAGCTACGCAACCATTATTCTCTCATTTCCTTTCACATTATATATATATATATATATATATATATATATATATATATATATATATGTGAGAAATCAATTGAAGTGAATGAGAGAAATAATTTGCGTAGGTAAATTCATTGTTCCTCCTTACTTCCTTTTTGTGGAAATAACTGCAGGGTTTGCAAAAACTCTCCACCGGGAGTCGAACCCGGGTTTTTGATACTGTACGCCTAACGCCTTAACCACTAGACCACGGAGGCGGGTTGAGTGGTATTCGGCTACACCAGGTACAAATACCGACAGGCAGCCCTTGCAACCCCTTCTTAGTTAATGTATTCCTTTTCTTTGAGGGACAGGGGAGTATTAAACAATGAAAAGCCGTAATGCCTAGCTACATCCATGGCGGATATATATATATATATATTATAAACAAAACTATCTGGGTCATTAAAACGATTTCCTCTGTTGTTTCTCAGATGATTAATACTCTTGAGCAAACTGGTGGCTTTCATATTTGTATACATTCAAATAAAATCGCCAATTAGATGGGCTTATTAGACAAGCTCATCGCGTGTTGAAGTAACATTACATTAATCTCTTCTGAAAAAATGGAAATTCAGTGGGGTGTAAATTTGCCCTAGTGCGGATAATTATTGATTCCCAAATGGTGTAATTAGAGTGATTGCTAGAATGTATACACTCTGAGCGGTTTACAAAACGAACAAAACTTTGTTGGTTTATTCACTCTTGGAAATGTCCTTTCATAAACAACAAAAAAGCCCAAAGCATTTGCACTTCTAATCAGATATTGAGACTCCTAATTGCCATAATAAAAAATGATTCTTATTAAAGTATATATATGGGAGATTCCGAGAGGCTCATTAGATTGGGATATTGAGAGTTTATTCCATGCGGAATTGCCAATTCATACATAGTTTTCAGCGTTGCGTCCCAAGATCAATTAAACTGCTCTATAGGGAATGTTTCAGTAGTCAACGGATTAAGACTCTATATAATCAGGATAATGCCAATCATTAAGACGATTAACTTAAGGTCACAGGATGAAGCGGCTTTTCATTAAAAGGTCAGATATGGTAAATAGATGTCTCCAGATTATTATCAAGGAAATGTTGTATAATTCTTTACATCTATGGAGTCGTTTATCTATCATGTAGAACCATTGCTAGGGTCGTATAGGCTCCTACCTGCATAAAATTATCAGTTTGACCTGCTTGTTTTCTGTATTGTCAAACAGCCTTGACATTAAGAGACAACTAATGAAAAAGGCAAGTACTAATTTACTAAAGTGGTAAAGTTTTATGGAATATTATTGATGCTATAATGATTTCCTGAAAGAATCTTCAGGCTGTCTATCATAATCAGATACCCACACCAATAACCAAACTCCTAATACAGCGGACCGTGCCGCTTTTTATTACAATTCTCATTCACTACGATGCGATCACTATACTTTAAAAAATGGATTGTTGCAATGGCAACGTAATTATGAATAAAACAAACTTCATGCTTTATATATTTTTATGTTATTCATATTAATTTTGTTCCAATTCGACGCAAGGCATCCGCTCTCATGCTGCAACACCAGGCATAATTAACTTGATTTAAAACGATAGTGACAGAAGACAAAATGGTATAAAATGGGCGAAATGAAGTCAATTTGCGTACCCCCCCCCCCCCCCGTATTCAGTGGCGTATCTGGACCTTGGCATCATGGGCGTGGGGGAGGGGGGGGGGTTGAGAGCAAAACATCTAAGCCAAAGGTGATTCATGGATTGCAGCGGAAATTTATCGGGGGCAATCATAGGGCGGTGGAAATTCCCTTTTCACATCTTACTTTTTTTTTTAATTCGTAAATTGTATGATTCATGATTCACAATTTACAGAATATTGTTCAATTGTATTGCATCATCAATACAGCAGTATT
The DNA here is from genome assembly GCA_025618425.1 of Heliocidaris tuberculata. Classification (NCBI taxonomy): domain Eukaryota; kingdom Metazoa; phylum Echinodermata; class Echinoidea; order Camarodonta; family Echinometridae; genus Heliocidaris; species Heliocidaris tuberculata. The sequence continues at coordinate 5,425,928 of CM046839.1, forward strand.
CAATAAATCCATAGCTATATGTAAGCGAGCGAAGCGAGTGAGCAAAATTTCGGGACACATCACATCACATGATATTACAGTTTATAGGGACAGAATTATCTATAATGCATGCATAATACACATGTATAGATTTGCATTTGATCTATTAATTTGTATGTTTGAGTATATTTCAAATTCAATTCAGTTCTAAACATGATTTTGGCTGTTGGGGTCTCCTTGTAAGAAGAAACGTGAACCCCTTTCCCATTCTCTTTCCCTTTTTAAAGGATTGACTTCCTAATGATAATCTGTACTGAATATGATCGTTTTGCGAGGTCGCATTGCGGTCGAGCAGAACTTTTTGGAGAAAATGTCCATAATTTATAAGGTTTTTAACAGAAATTCGATAATTATTTACCTTGCAATAATTTCCTCACTAAATTGGAAAGTCACTTACTATTATTATTATTATTATTATTTTATTATTATTGTTTTATTTTTTATTTATTTTTTTTTTTTTTTTTGCTAGGCTGAATTTTTTTGAGGGGAAAACTGCTCCACTTGCCATGCTTGCCCACTCCGAATATACTAGTACCTGTATTGCACTATTTTGATCTACGTTATTCTGATGCACACCGTGATAAACTTTTGAATGAATGAATGAAAGAACTTTATTACCAAAAATTGATCACAATATAGTATACATTTGAAAAACAAATCTTTGGTAATAGGACACCACTAGATAGCAATACTGCTATTAGGGTGTGGCGCCCTTGAGACAAATATGAATACACTTACATTATAAATGGATTACATTGTAAAAAGATTGTATGACATAAAATATAGTAGCTACTATCTACACGTAAGTAAGATGATAATTATTTACAATGGGTGTTGAATATACTTTAATTTATATAAGAGAAAAGAAAATTAACCTCCGCTGGAGTAGGTCTACTGTGATATTATTGGTATGTTTGGACGAAGTTTGGACTGCAGGTCGTATGTCTTCAGTTGTTCAAGACTTTACTTGTTTCACTTTCAAAGTACAATTTGCAACAGAGTGAATCCACGGTCCTGTCACACGAAAATATGTTATTATTGGCACCGGTATTAGTTACCACTTTTGGGGTAAAACATGAGAGCAGTTCAGCTGTGCATGAACTGTCTGACAAAACACTCACAAATTAGAAAGGTTCAGCGAAAGGTTAGTTCCTCTTTTTGGGAATTTAGACATTGTCCCTAGGTTATCTTTAAATCAGGAACAATTAGGATGGGAGTATTGTAATAACTCCAAAAATGATAGTCTTTCAATGGGTGACCCACGAAACCGAAGCAAGTATTCAATTACGTTATGGTCTGGTCTTTTGGACCTTCTCTTTGTAAGAAAGTCCACGAGACCGTATATCTTTATTCATCAATCATAAAATTCGGTGAACATGTAAAGTGGTGTGGTCTAGTGGACAAGTTTCCGGACTGAGAACCGGAAGGTACGGGTTCGAATCCCTGCCGCAGCATTAACGTCCCTTGGCAATAAACGATTTAAGGGCACGAGAGCAGGATCTTAAGAATTTGGGCAAACTGAGAGGCAAGGAAATATCCTGTGTTCGGATATTTTTCAGAAGTGATTCTAACAATGTGTGGTTTCGTTTCATATCCAAATGCAGTTGCACAGCTGGGGGGGGGGGGTAGGGAGCGACCCACTTCATATGGCGAAAAAAGAAAGGAAAAATGATCAAAGAGAGAAATAAGGCAGGGAGAAGATGAATTTGAAAGAGAACGATACGATCCTTCACTCACTCAACCTTTATGGCCGTTCATTATTATTGGATACTGGTGCCCTCCCCCTCCCCATGAAACCAGTGCCCCCTCAATGGCTGATGCATCGCTACGCCATTGTCGAAATGTCATTTCATTCTTGGTTAAAATGAATGAAATGTTGGACCATCATACATATTTTTCAGAGTATTTAACCTTTTGATATTTGTTAAAGATTCTATATTGATATACATTATGAAATAACAGAAAATAAGACAAAAAAATAAGACAATTATTAGATAATTATATAATAATGAGAATACTATTGCTATACACCTTCATTTTGAGTCAGATGAACATATTGTGATATGGTGTAAAACAAAAAGATGACGTATGAAAACTTTTGTCTCCATTTTTGTTTTACACCGTATCTCAATACGATTGCTTAAAAAGTTAAATATTGATTTAGAACAATTTCTTTCCAAAACGAAGTCCCATATTCCCTGCATATGGACAGGTAACATTTGAGTCACTTTGGATGATGTTAATATCTACCGGAACGTAAAACATAAAACTAACTTTATTTTGATTGACTATATTTTCATTTATGTCAGTCATAGAAATTCAAGTAATAGTCCCATATTTCCCACCTTGACTATTAATAATTGATTAAATCTACAATTTCATCTGTTGTTTCTAGTGACATGTTTTTTCACAATATAAAGAGACAGGGGAAGGGGCATTTGATGCACAATCTTATGACGGTCAGAGGTAACTACGAAACATCAAGTGAACCAAGATAATATCACTGAATGAATTTGTCATGTTTTATATTTCAAGATATGAAAGTATTTCTACAAAATCTCCAATTTGACATTATCTTTTGAAAGATTGCTTTGATCCTTGTTTTCCTTGGTTATGGAGGCAAAAAGCAGGAAGGTTCATACTCTCTCTAAAAAAGAGAGTGAATTTTCACTATGTTTTCACTCCCCCGGGAGTCACGTCAGTGATCACTTGTTTAGGAGTGAATATCGAGTGACTATCTAAATCTCTAAAAGGAAAAAGTTGGAGTTTCACTCTGTTTTCACTCTATTTTCATTCCCCCAGGGAGTGACGTCAGTGATCACTCGATTTTTTTTTTTAAGAGAGAGTAAACTTTATGAAAAAGGGGATTTGTCATTATGCGAATGTTCCTATTAAAGAAATATTAAAATCAAGCTCGAATCCCCTTATAATCACTAATTAATTTCTTGAAAATTTACAGTAACAAAAAAATTTGGAGAGGACTGTTGAACTTTATTTCTTTTTAAATCCATCAGAGATTTCCCATAGAGAGAGAAAAAGAGCGATAATTACCGTATATAGAGAGAGACACACACACGGAATAAATCACTCCGTTAGACAAAAAAAATTTCAATATTTCGCCTATATGGCGTCTTCAGGAAATGATACTTCATTTCAAAAAATGCACTAAAGATATAATGCATAATATAGCTCGTAATTATTGTCAAAACAAAAAGCGTATAAATAAGCAACAGAGTCGAGGCGCGAGAAAGAGAAAGAGAAATAGAGAGAGGTTTTTTTTAACGAAACTATCTGGGTCATTAAAGGGGGTACCCAATGCTGAAACTATGTTAGTTCATTTAAAAGATCATGATTTTATTAGAAGAAAATCATCTGCCTTAATTTTTTTTTAAAATTCGTGTTGCCAGAAAATCCCCGAAATATGGTAAGATTTCAGGATATTTTGGCCCCTCAGCTGTGTCCCAATTTCAGCTAGGTAACCACAATGACGTCAAAGTGGTTACCTTGTTGCGCAATTATAGCAAAATGCGCGCAAGATGTAATGCATTTTGTACAGTCTAGCGCGCAACACATCTGCAATACGCGAACCTGGGTAACCACTTTGACGTCATTGTGGTTACCTAGCTGAAATTGGGACACAGCTGAGGGGCCAAAATATCCTGAAGTCTTACCATATTTCGGGGATTTTTCTGGCAACACGAATTTTAAAAAAATTTAAGGCAGATGATTTTCTTCTAATAAATTCATGATCTTTTAAATGAACTAACATTGTTTCAGCATTGGGTACCCCCTTTAAAACGATTTCCTCTGTTGTTTCTCAGATGATTAATACTCTTGAGCAAACTGGTGGTTTGTATACATTTACATAAAATCACCAATTAGATGGGCTTATTAGGCAAGCTCATTGCGTGTTGAATATAATAAAATCTTCTGAAAAAAAAAATCTTTTGGAAAGTCAGTGGGGTTTAAATTTGCCCATTCCCAAATGGTGTAATTAGAGTGATTGCTAGAATGTGTACACTCTGAGCGGTTTACAAAACGAACAAAACATTGTTGATTTATTCACTCTTGGAAATGTCCTTTCATAGTCAACAAAAAAGCCCAAAGCATTTTGTACTTATAATCAGATAATGAGACTCCCAATTGCCATTATTAAAAATGATTCTATTCAAATTAGAGTTTGGGGAGTTTCAGAGAGGATCAGTAGATTAGGATATTGGGAGTTTATTCCACTCGATATTGCCTGTTCATACATATGTATAGTTTTCATCGTTGCGTCCCAAGATCAATTAAACTGCCCTAGGGAATCCTTCAGTTGTCAACGGGTTAAGACTCCTATAATCACGCAGGATAATGCATTAAGACGATTAATTTAAGCTCATATATAGGACGAAATGGTTTTTATTAAAAGGTCAGATATGGTAAATAAATGTCTCCAAATTATTATTAAGGAAATGTATGATTCTTTACATCTATCATGATCTATGGAGTCATGAACTTGCTATCTATCACGTAGAACCATTGCTAGGACTGTATATGGCATAGGTATTTTAATTTAGTAACGTGGAAAAGTGTTTCGAAATATTTTTCTTAAATATAACCTAACTTCAGAAGAAAGTATTTGATAGCTATTTGATGCGTTGCAGTTTCTTCCTATTCATCCACAAAAATCAAAGAAATCTGAAGAAAAAAATATTTTGGCGGGTTTCCGGTACTATACAAGCATGACAAGGGCTATAAGACATCAATTGATGCTATAATGAGTTCCTGAAAAAATCTCCGGGCTGTCTATTATAATCAGATACTCACACTAGTAATCAAACTCCCAGTTACCGTGTTTATATTCTCTAACATCAATCTTAAGTATCAGTGCACCGTGCCGCTTTCTATTACAAAATTCTCATTCGTTACGATGCGATCACTATACTTTAAAAAATTTATTTGTTGCAATGGCAACGTAATTATGAATAAAACAAACTTCATGCTTTATATGTTTTTATGTTATTTGTATTTGTTCCAATTCAACAAAAGGCATCCGATCTCATGCTGCAACACCAGAAATAATTAAATTGATTTAAAATGATATTGACGGAAGAATAATGGTACAAAATAGGCGAAATGAAGTCAATTTGCGTATCCCCCGTATTCAGTGGCGTATCTGGACCTTGGCGTCAGGGGGAGGTTGAGGGAAAAAACATCCAAGCCAAAGACGATTCATGGATTGAAGCGGAAAATTATCGGGGGGGGGGGGGTATACAGTATAGGGCGGTGGACGTTCCTTTTCACGTCTATTTTTTCAATTTGTAAATTTTATGATTCATAATTCACAGTTTACAGAATATTAGAAGTTAAAAATTAAAAGGTTATCAGCATTTCTGGGTTGTCTTTTTACTCAAATATTCTCTGACAACCAAAACAAAAAACAAAAAACAAAAAAAAACAAAAAACAAAAAACAAAAATTCAAAAACAGGTTATCTGCATTTTGGGGGGTTAAAACAAGCTTTGGTTTCATTTCTGAACACCCAAAACACTGCTAAAGGGAAGTGGTTTAACACCTAAAACACCTAAAACACCTAAAACAACACCCCCCCCCCCCCCCCCCCCCCCTCGGTACGCCTATGTATGTTTGAGTATAATTTAGAATTGAATTCAATTCTAAACAGAATCAATTTTGGCTGTTGGGGTTTTCTTGTAAGAAGATACGTGAACCCCATTTCCCATTCTCTTCCCTTTCTTAAAGATTGGCTTCATAATAATAATCTATGCTGAATATCATCGTTAAATTGCGAGGTCGCATTGCCGTCGAGCAGAACATTTTAGAGAAAATGTCCATAATTTATCAGGTTTTTAAGAGAAACCTTTCTAGATCTACGGTATTATCAGAATTAATTATTTAAGATACACTTTAAGTGAAAATTTAATGTCCTAATACTACTAAGCTGCAACGCTCGTTGGTAAATTTACATAACTTACGAAATGAAGTGTATGAGATAAATGATTTGTGTCCAACATGTGCTGGCAAAGCTTTTAAAATTGCCTTTGTGTTAGTTGAAAATTGCTTTTAGTCACTGAAGAAAAGTGGAAAAGAATATATATATTTATATACATATATATAAACGATTTCAAAAGTCCTTGAAAATCATCCCACTATAGATTTGTACAAGTTGTGAAAGGTAACGATCAGCTTGTCGCCATTTTACATATTAATAACTTCATGGATATTCTATTCGTCAAATGTAATTTTTAAAAAACAGGAAAGAAAGAAAAATACTCAGAATTATAGCAAGGAAGTGAGTGATACCAACAAACTTAAATAACAAAACAAATTTTAACTATTTATGTTAATTATAGTTTTTATGGATTAATTTTTAGATACTGATTTAATTTAAATGTGGAATATGAAAATATCTTTCTTCAGTTTTTACAGGTTTTGGAAGAGATTTTGCAAATTATATGCCATTAAGATTTTTAAGATAACAATAAAAGCGATTTGTATAAAGAATTACCCGTGAAATCTGACGATCAGCTTGTTTCCGCTGCGGAATGTGTTTACATGTTAATAACTTCTTAGTTATTCTATTCTCCGAATGTAATAAAAAAAATAATTAAAAAGACGGGCAAAAAGAATACTCAGAATTATTGAAAGTACGAGAGTTATATCACCAAACTTAAATAACAAAACAAAACAAATAATTTATATTTATCTTAATTATGGTTATTATGAATTCATTTTAGATATTGATTTAATTTAAATTTTGAATATGAATATATTTTTAAAGTTCTTACAGGTTTTGGAAGAGATTTTGTAAATCATATGCCATTAAGATTTAAACATAACAATGAAAGCAATTTGTATACAGAATTACCCGTGAAAGCTGACGATCAGCTTGTTTCCGCTGCGGAATGTGTTTACATGTTAATAACTTCATAGATATATCATTTTACAGTCTAGTTTTGGAAACGATTTCCTAAATCATATACCATTAAGATTTTGTTTTTAAGTTTCCACTTTGTACCAGTTTTTCATGTATGACAAAGTGAAAACTGACTATTTCATGACTAAATCATGATCATGAACATTATATTTTTATATTTCACAAATAAAGCGATTGATAATGTCATGATCTACATCTCAATAATATAATCCATGTACAGCGTACAATAGAAAGGTGATTTGACCTTTGATACATACGGATAACATCGGTTTTTTTTTTTAAATCATTATTACTGACATGATTATGTCATCACCTCTTCGGCCCTAAGCACTTCATACATCTTACAGTCTCATTCTAATGTATTTTAACTTTTTCTGATCCGTCTTCCCAAGACTGCTGTAACAAGTAGCAGTAGCACAATCAAATACACATCTTATTAAAGAGAAACATGATTATGAACTTGGAATTCAAATGGAAGAGAAAACGATTTTTAACTGCATTAAATCTAACATATCTAATGCAACGTTCAGTCTTACCTTATAACTAAAATGCTTCCCTCTTTCCTGGATGTCTATGAATGAACAGACCAGTGTTTCAAAAAAGGTGTTCACAACGCTCCTAGGAAGCTGATAAATCGGTTTTAAATATGATCGCATTTCGATCGGATATTTAGATGAGCATATGTATATTCAAAGTTAGAAGATCTGCGCATTTTATATGTCAGATGTTCTTGCGCATGTCTCCGTTTTCTCGTAAAATGATGATGCTCAAAATCTGGTGACCAGTCATAATGGGGAATGTCAATTTTGATCAGTTTTCTATTGTTAGAAATCTTCTTTCAATCTTTTTATCTCCAATTACCCCCCCCCCCCCCTCTCTCTCTCTCTCTCTCTCTCTCTCTCTCTGAGTGATCATCTTTCGCCTCATGTTTCAAATGTCGAGTCCGAGATTGTCAGAAAAAGTGAGAGGGAGCGAAATCTTGCTCACATTACTTTTCCAGGGCGTGTGATCTTTGGCCCTCCCCAGGCCCAAAAGTGAAGGGCGAGGGGAAAGGGAAAGCGAAATGTACACCCCCTCCCCCCCCCCCGCAAAAAATCCACTTGTGAAAGTAATATCGGATGGATAAAAGAATACTACACGTCTAAACAGCAGATTTGTGAATCTTGAATCGCTTCTCAATTGAAAATTTATGAGGAAATTTAAAAATGGTCTTTTCCCCAATCATTAAATCTTCTTTAAATAATTCATATGAAAGTATTATTCTATTGAATAGTCGAAGAGAAAGGGAGAAAGACTGATAAGTGATATAGAACAGATAATATAAAGACGCAGTACCTAGTTTTTGTTAATTCTCGTTATGAATTGATGTGTAAATAATTTAATAAAACTCTTATCTTATCAGCTGAAGGTTTAATGATCTGTAATCCGTAGATTCGTCAAATAATTCGCAAGTGTAGAGCCCGGGGAAAAAAATTATTGGAGTTTTCTTTCTAGATTTACGATTGTAATTATATGACAATATAAAATGCTAGGGGGAGGAGGATGGGGAAAACAAAGAGGATTTCTTTTTTAAGGCAAACGTTTTACGCTCTTGTGCCATATAGGTTGTCCCTTCCTTGGTGGGGAATTTAGCGATAGTCGTCCTTCAGAATTTAATCCACTATCAATTAAGATGAACCTAATGTACCATGAATTTCAAACATTCACCAGAAATGAGGAATTTTGTATAAGCGCCTAAACATGTTTATGTGACAAGGAAAAAGCAATAGTTTGTTCGTTTCTCAGCTTTTCAAATGGGAATTATGTTTAAAAGCCAGCCTTGTAATCTCAATGTCAAAGAGATGAAGTATAGTTTCACTATTCTGAGGGGATACATCCCCGTGTATAAGGATGATATAGAACATGTATCATTGGTCTTCCCTGTGATGTTGTATGGAAGCGATTGCTGGACAAAGAGAAAGAAATTAGACTCATTTGAAATGTGGTGTTGGCGCAGAATGCTTATACATTTATAAGGGTTCCTTGGACAGCCATGAGAACAAACTGGTCAGTGCTTGATAAGCTGGTCTCTGGAGGCCATGTTTGTATGTGTCTTCGCCTACAAACCGACTCTGACAGACGCCGGTTCAAAACTGTATGAGTCATGTCTTTCGGATAATGATGTTAAAAATAGACACAATTCTACAGGGGCGGACCGGCAATGGGGAGTTTAGGGAGGTTTCCCCCACGGGTCGCTCAATATTTTGCCTTGAGGGCCGATCGATTTGTTGTCTGAGGGCCGGTTGGTGTAGGCTGAGTCGGTTAGTTACATCGAAATTCCCCAACCGAATTTCAGTCCTAATCGGCCGCTGCATGCTGGGAGTAAGTAATCATTTCTAGGTGATACACGTCAGTAAAAAACAATTTTTTTTTTTAAATAACACACACGCACACCCTGGTATCAATATGCCTTTAGCACTTCATTTATTTGATGTATGATAAAAGAGCAATGTAGATAAAATGCCTTGCTCAAGGGCATAAGTGCCGTGTCGGGGATCGAACGCCCGATCCTCGCATCTCCTAGTCTAGTTCTGGACGTTTGTAATTATTTTGTCCGTAAAACCCCATGTACGTGCACCCAGCGTATAACCAGGGAGGTGGAAGGGAGACGGCGCGAAGTCCTCTGATTCACTCTCTGTTTGGGAGAGTGGATCAGAGGACTTCGCGCCGTCTCCCTTCCACCTCCCTGGTTATACGCTGGGTGCACGTACATGGGGTTTTACGGACAAAATAATTACAAACGTCCAGAACTAGACTACGCATCTCCAGTCAAGCGCCTTAAACCACTGGACCACGGCACCTCCACTTTAAACCACTGGACCACGGCACCTCCACATACACACACACACACACACACATTTCTTTTGACGATTCTAGGACAACTACCCCCTAGACAACTACCCCCCGGACAACTACCCCCCGGAAAACCACCCCCTGGACGACTACCGCCCTAGGACATCTACCCCCCAGGACAACTACCCCCAGGACAACTACCCCCAGGACAATTACCCCCCAGGACAATTACCCCCCAGGACAACTACCCCCCAGGACAACTACCCCCCAGGACAATTACCCCCAGGACAATTTTTTCCGGGGGTAGCTGTCCAGGGGTAGTTGTTCGGGGGGTAGTTGTCCGGGGGGTAATTGTCCTGGGGGGTAGTTGTCCTGGGGGTAATTGTCCTGGGGGGTAGTTGTCCTAGGGGGTAGTTGTCCTTGGGGGTAGTTGTCCTAGGGGGGTAGTCGTCCAGGGCGTGGTTTTCCGGGGGGTGGTTGTCCGGGGGTAATTGTCCAGGGGTAGTTGTCCGGATACGCTTTTTGACACATCATGAGATGACATGGCTCACGAGCTGGAAATCATGCAAAAGTACAAGGTACATAGAAGAGGAGGAAACGAACCATGTGCATCAAAGATGAGA